>PVKN010001329.1:0-53682 GCA_004027915.1 Capromys pilorides | reverse complement strand
GAAAAAAAAAAAAAAAAAAAAGAAAAAGAAAAAAAAGTGATGCTTAACAGAATAAGTAGGATGAGACACTTACTTTAGTCCATCTGGGCTGTCGTAACAAGAGCTGTGACCATGCAGCGCATAGGCAACAGGAAAGTGCCCGTCAGACATCCGGGCTGGGAAGCCCACATTCAAGCCAAGGGATGGTTCTGCTGGAGAGGGCATCTGTGGCTGTCCTCCTCCTGTGTCCTTTGTGGTGGAAGGGCAGGTGTCCCGCCCACCTGCACCCTGCTGCCCCTCAGCATTGAGTGGCCTCTGCAAGCCCCACTTCCGGTTGTGTTTCCTTGGAGACTGGATTTCATTGCACAGACAGGGATGGGAGATGAACTTCTGAGCCAAAGCTGAAGTCGGCTCCGGGATCAGGTTCAAATCCTTTCCATAAATATGGGATTAATGATTGAGGGGCAGGGAGCGACCCCAGCACTCCGGGGGCAGAGGCAGAATTGCATGAGTTGGAGGCCAGCCTGAACTACATAGCTAGACCCTGTCTCAAAAAACACTAATCATAACCATAATCATAGTCAATATATATTTGTTTGGCTATCATAAGACATGTAGACAATTCTCAAGAGTCAGCAGAACAGCATTTAGACAAAGTAAGGCAGGGATCAAGGTCCACTCGATGTGGCACCTGCTCCAGTGCGGCTCTGTTAGGCCATCTTTCCCATGTAGATGAGCTTGCCAAGCATGCTCCTAAGGTTTGTCCCAGAAGCTCCAATGCAACATCCTCCAGACAACGTGGCAGTTGATGTGCCCCAGGTCGAAAGCTGGGGTCCCATAACTGCCTTTCATGCCCTAGAGAAGATTCGCCATGGCTGCCAAAGTGCACTGCAGGATTAATTGTAATGGAAAAATGTATAAGAAAGCTATATGCATGTTCCAGAAACAAGAGCACATGGGTTAAAATCTTATTACAAAATGCAATGTACAAATATAAATGAAAAAAAATCTGAGAAACACAACTTCAAGGGAATAAAGGCACAGAGTATAGGGAGGCAAACAAGATTATTATTATATCAAGTTAAAGGAACAAAAGATGCTGTTTAGGGGCAGGTATGGTATTGTTTAACTAGGAAATGCATGAACACTTTCCAAAAGTTACACAATACATTAGAAACAAATTTTCCTTTAACAAATAAAAGAGAACAAAGACACAGAGTTATAGCTGTTTCAATAATATATTTTCTTGAAAATACAAAATCAATACAGTAAAACATCAAAACCTCACAAAGCTGAATATTGGGTTATAATTTTGATATATAATAGATATGGCTGAGGCAGGCAGATCACATGTTCAAGCCCAGCCTGGGCAACTTAGAGTCACAGCACAGCGCTGCGTCAACATACAGATTGCCCGCTTGGTTGGTGGATTGAGTTTTTGAGACAAGCTCTCACTATGTTTTCCAAGTTGTCACTGGACTCACGATGTAGCCCAAGTAACCTTGAACTCCAGGCTGTCCTCCTGCCTCAGACTCCTGAGAGTTAGGATGAAAGGAGCGCACCACCATCAAAATAAAAAGTTAAGATCAAAAGGGGCCAGATAGGTAGCCTAGTTTGAAAGCACTTGGTTCGATCCCCAGTGCTGAAAACACAGGCACACAGACACACACATGCACACACACACAATGCATGCACCCTCACACATGCACACACACACATACATGCACCCTCACACATACAAGCACATACATGTGTACACGCAGAGCAGCATCACATGGAAGTGCAAGCCGATCGGCCAGCATACGGGAGGCCAGCCTTCCAGCTCTAGTTGCATGTGTAAACTGGCTTGCTGCCCACCTCTGGGGACTCTTGTCCATGTCAGTGAGGATGTGGCTGCCCTGGAGTCCAGACCTAGGACTGTCCCCCATGGATCTGTGAATGCCTGAATACCAGGGACGGGAAGCCACTGGCTTAGACATGCAAAGCTCTGAACAGCTGGGCTCAGCCCTCCTCCTTTCTCTCATTGAACTGTTTGAGGTTTAAAATACAGCTTCCCCTGTGGCTTACGCACCCCATGTACTATCAGTGCTCTTCCCGTGACCTGAGGAGCAAAGAGAAGTATGTATACCTTGCTAAATGTCTTAGTTGGTCAGAGAAGTTACTGTTTTCTTAAGGTGATTCCACGCCAATGCCCGCTTCACATCCCCCATAAAACTCTTGTTTGTGCGTACAGCCAGGCCAGCATGCCCACCACCTGGCCTTTGAAAGTCACGATTCCATTGGCTCCTGCTGGTGAGATCCACTGTGTTTAAATAGATTCTAGCCACATAGGCTAGCGCATTCAGAGAGGTGATAAACATAAACCTATGGGACCAAAAAGCAGAGCCAATGTACCACGTAGGAAATTTCCATTTACAATCAGGAAAGGGGTTGTTTCATGGGCCATATCCCGCCAAGCTTTTAATATATTGAGACAGATTACTACTGGGCAATTACCTTCAATTATTTAATTATCTTATAATTGTAGCTCTTTCTTCAGGTTATTTTTACTACTGAAAAACAAATAAGCAAAACCTGTGAGTCTGTGGGCTGACTCATGGAGCTGTAGCTGCTCTTTCATAGATGTTTCTGAGTTTTCACAGGCTGTGTGAAGGTGGGAATTGTGGCTCTTTCTTCATGCGTGGAAGTCAGGCAATTCTAGGCAGAAAGGGAGGAGTCTGAGCTTGGAGAACTGGCCCAGACTGGATGGTTTCAGTCTGCAACAGGGGGCGGGGGTGGCGACAGAGCGAATTTAAGAAGAGCAGTGTCCCCACAAGATCGGCTCACGCTCACCTGCGGAACAGAAGTGAAAAGTCTCATGCGTGTCCACCAGGCACCTCCCAGGGACAGGACTGCCACTGAAGACTGACAGGGAAGACAGGGAGGACGCAAGGGGCCAGCGGCCCTGGCTTCAGCAGGGAACTCTGAGTCTGAGGTGTCTGAGGAGGTCCTGGGAGGCAGCTTCATTTATGGGTTTTGTGCTCAGGAAGAACAAAAAGTGGGATGAGTTGGGGTCGCTCGATGGAGGAGCGCTGTATCGAGGAACGCTGCGGGCGCACCCGGAGTTGGGTCGCGTGGCGGCGCAGTTGGTCTGTGATCTGCTGAGAAGCAGTCGGCAACTTCTGTGTGTCCCAGGGAGACAGAGCCGAACTACCAAGGTGCTCAGATGGAAGGATTTTCTTCATGTTTGCGACCAGAAACTGTCTATGTGTCTTATTTGTTCTTATCGTGCATGCGTTGAGTGAGTAAGCAAGGATGCTGTGGAGCACCGCACACCTACCTAGAACACCTCACTTCAGACAGAAACTCTATGTTCAAAGATTAAATCTTTTTTCTTATATTTACTTCAATTTGTGGCCACTAGGAAGACAGGGAAGACTGTGATTCGAAACAACAAAGAGAGCCAGAAGAATTTTCCCCTTGAAACTATTAAGATTATTTATCAGGCCAGAAAGAAGAAAACTTCTCCAAATGGAAGCATTTTCTAAAATTCCTAAACCATGTGCTTCTTTTTAAATCAAATAGGTAAATGGATGGGTTCCATTTCAGTGCCAGTGTTCATCTGTCTTAGAGAAAACAGCTACAACAGCTGATGCTGCTGGTCCCCTCTGCCCTTTGATGCAGGGCATGCAGGGCCCCAAAGCCACTTCCAGACCCATGGCCAGAGGCCGGGACTCCGCAGGGGTCTCAGAGCCAGGGAGGCAGCTGGAGTCAGACTCAGGCAGGCTTAGGCAGACTCCTCCTCTGACAGGTAGTCCTGGGCCAGAGCTATTCCAGTCTGTCTGGTTTCTGCCACAGTGTTTTCCTGCTAGGCTGGGCATGCATCTCGAGGAAGCTTCTTACAAGGACCTCCCCCAGCCCTCTGGTGCCACTGCTGAAGGGGAGCAAGCAAATCCACTGGGGGCCACTTTGCCACCACATTCACTGGCCTCAAGAATGTGATGAATCTGCGTACTGTTCTCTGTTCCACAATTTCCCTACTAAATAGCTGAAGTGTAGTCATCACTGAGAGAACTCCTAAGAATGCACTTTTGAAAGATGAGTTATATATTCTGTAAGAAAAGGCTCACTTTTGAGAACTTAACTTTTAATTTGAGCCTGGGAAGATATATGTAATTTGATAGCTAACAAGCAGAAATCAGTTTGCCAGGTTTTGCTTATTTTATTTTATTTTTTTGAGACAGGGTCTCACTGTGCAGCTCAGGCTGGCCTTGCAGCACCCAGGCTGGTCTCAAGCTCACAGCGATCCTCCTGTCTCAACCTCCTGATGCTGGGATAACAGGCGTGTGCCACCACATGCAACTCCAGGGCCAGCACAGCCTGCGGGGGTTGGGGATGGAACTGACTCAGGTCCTTGTGTTTGCCAGGCGGGTGCTTGCGCTGCTGAGCTGTCTCCCCAGCCCCTCAGAACTTGCTTCTAAAAAGCAAGCATGTCTAGGGATAGTAAAGCTTGGATCTCTTTCCTGTCTTTGACACCACATAAAAACAAAAGCAGGAACAAAAGCATATGTTAATTTAATATTTATTAAAATTATCAACATTTGTATAACAGCATTTTATATAGCAACTATATAAATTTATTTTAATATTTCAAATATTAATGCAGTTCAGTACACAGGAATTTATTTTAAGATTTTTATGATGTGGATCTCTCTATGGGAAATTTAAGGAAGAACTCCAGACCCCACATGGTCAAAAAAACGTGTCTTGGTTTTCCACTGAATCTCGCACAGAGAAACTAAACTGCATGAAGGAAAGTGCGGGGCGTCTCTTCCAATGGAGCGAGTTCAGTCAGATCCCAGTCACCCCTCCTGAAGGAGCCTCAGGAGACGCATCTGAAGGATCCTGTAAGGGAAGCCTGGCATGAGGAGGGGCACAAGCGCTCCATCGCTACCTCCCTGGAGGGCACGGACAGATGCCCGGAGCCAGTCAGTGTGCATCCAGGGCAGCGCACCGTGGGAAGGGGGCTGGGGCACCCACAGGAGACAGACACTTCTACCCAGGAGAAAACGGGAGAATGAGGAGAAACAGAGGGGACACTGACTGTAAATACCTCTTACTAAATAAGATTACAGAAACAGGGCCCTAAGTTATATCTGCCACAAATGAAATTAAAACACAATTCGAAGATAAACCTTAGCATGAATTTTGAAAAATCCCAAGAGTAAGTAATGCAGAGAAAAAAATAAGAACAGAACATTTGATAACAGAAAAATTGGATAAAAATGATTCAGAAGGAAGTTAGCATCTTGCAGAACACTTTTTCTAGTGAAGAAAGCTGCACGTTAATTGTAATTAAAGAAATACTTTATCAGCTAAGAGACGCACATGCAATTCTGTAATTATGTAACTTCTGGAATTAAACATAGTTAGAAAAGAACAGATGAAATCCACTGAGGATAATTACTGAGTCTCATTGCGGGTGCTGGTGCTTAGTACACCACGCTGTCTCCACTTTTGTGTGAATTGGAAAGATTTCAAACTAGAGAATTTTATAAATGCAGCATGAATGACAAAATGCTATTAAATTTGAGTGACGATAATAATGGAGAGAAAATATATCTATTTAAAAATATTAATTATGTATGATGAAATAAACACAGCAACTGATACAGCTCCGGGGAAAGAGAGGCAAGCAACTCGGAGAGCGAGATGCACAGCCCGTGCACGCTCCACACAGAGGCGCGCGGCAGGGGTCGGGACCCGTGGGCGCTGGGCAGGGTGCAGGCAGCTCACCGCGAAGGGCGGGCGCAGCGGCGCTCGTGCCAGTGGCACGGAACAGGTTTGCAGAGAAGCCTGGAAGGACGCCCAGCGCGCAGAGCCGCACCTACGCAAGCTGCTTCTCATGATGAAGAAATACGCAATTAAAAAGAATCCAAAAGTTTGAAAACTCATTTTGATACCTAGCTACTCTTAGGTATTTAATCATTTAAGGGAATTATAAAGCAATTAATCAAACTTTAAGAAGTGCCTAGAATTGAATATCAACACATTAATTTAGAAATACATCCAAGGCACAATTTAGCAAGACACCCAGTAATTTGAAAACACTAATTAAAAACCAAATATGGGCCAAGCCTACAGCTCAGCGGCACAGTGCCCGCCTGGGAAGCGCAAGGTCCTGCGTTTAATTCCTGATACAAAACCAAACACATAGCTTGAAAATACACAAAAAGCACGTACAAAATAATAAAGAAGAGTGGAAATCATCAAAATAAAAGCTAGAAGAATAAGCCAATAACAATGATAAAGAATTTACACAGCCAAACGCTGATTGGCTGAATAGATGAATGACCTTTTGTCACATATTATCAAGAAAAATAGAAAAGAACAGAAGCAAATCATAGGTTAAAAAAGGAGAGATAGCTGCAGATAGAGTGAAATGTACAAAATATTATAAAACCGTAAGAAAATAACGTTGGCACTATTCACAATAGCCACAAAATGGAACCACAGGCACGCTCATGGATGCATGAATGGATAAAACATCTGTATGTGTGTGCCCGCATGTGCGTGCATGCGTGTGTGAGCGTGTGCATGTGCAAACAAGGGAACACCCGTCACCGCACCAAGATGAACTCCTGCCACTTGCGGCCCACGGATGGCACTGGAAGTCAGGATGGCCAGGACCTGAGGCACTCATAGGAGCGGGGTGCAGCGTGCT
Source organism: Capromys pilorides (assembly GCA_004027915.1). Classification (NCBI taxonomy): domain Eukaryota; kingdom Metazoa; phylum Chordata; class Mammalia; order Rodentia; family Capromyidae; genus Capromys; species Capromys pilorides. The sequence goes on along the minus strand of PVKN010001329.1, from coordinate 47,000 downwards.
CACACTCCCAGGTGCTGAGAGGAGGAGGCGGGGCTGCGGGCGCCCACGCGGCAGGGGGCACTAGGTCACAGGCGCCGCACTGCGCGGCTCGGCGAGAGCGGTGGAGGACGGGCGTCAGCGGGGAGTACCTTGAGGTAGGCAATACACAGTGCACACGCACTGAGATGTTGTGTGCCCCACCCACGCCAACAGCTGGCTCGCTGTTCTTGTAGCAGCTAGAACACACTCAGAAGAGCAGAAGAGATGGAAAGAGAGTAACTTTGAAACCAGGATGAAATTCATACACAACCAGAAAAATGCAAAATGTAAAAACTATGTTGGGAAACTAGATATAAGAACAAAGCAATAAGTCAGAGAAATTTAAATTATGTTCAAATACTCCTTAAAAAATAATCAGAAAACCAAGGTTACTATAAAAGTGAGATTTCCAAGCTTTGAAGGAATATGAAGCTATTGCTTTATAAAAATTGGTTCAGAGGATAAAAATTGAGCTAAACTCTCCCCTTCATGTGTGAGGTAGGTTAGTGCCTTCTTGGTCGTAGAAGTGGATGAGAGTGAAAATGAAATGAAGCCCCCTCCCCTTGTGTATTTAGTACGGGGTCTACGGGGTCTCACTATGCATATGGGACTCGCACTGATCCTCTTGTTTTCAGCCTCCCAAGAGCTGGGATTACAGGCGTGCGCCACCATGCCCAGTCTAATGAAGCCCATTTTACTGGAAAATCTGAATGTAAACATCAAAAATAGAGCATCAATCGACAGAAGCAACAGTCCCAGCCTGTCACCCATTGGCTCGCTGGCTCCACCCCTCCAGGAGGCCCGCACTGGCTGGAAACCCTGGGCAGGACGCCCTGGGCAGGACGTGGTGGGGAAGCTGTGGCGCCTGTGCTACCTGCGTTTCCTTTAACTTGAAAGATGCTAATCTATGAGCTCTTCTATCTGAACCCAGAGCCAAGAGCTCAGGCCGACCGCGCTGCCAGCGCTGTATGGTCAGTGAGTGGGCTGGGCTTGCTGCTGGACGCGTGGCCTGGACAGGTTCTGAGGGACCGCAGTGTCCTTCTTACTGGAGAAGAGTTGGAGCCATTTTTGTACCAGGATCTTCTGTCATCACAGGCCATTGAGAAACTGAATGACATTAAAGTTAATAATCTATAAAATAAAGCGCATAATTGCTAAAATAATAGGCAGGTGTCAGAATAGGAGAGCTTCACAAACTCCGAATAGAGTAAACGATAACTAGACGAACATTATTACCATGTCACAGAGCTCCCAAAGTCAACAACCACAGCTCACAACATGGATATCTGACCCTAAATTCCAAGTAGTTAACAGCTATGAAGCTGGGGCGATAGCTCAGTAGCACAGCTCCTGCCTGGTGAGCACAAGACACTGAGTTTAATCCCTTGTACCAATAATAATAATAATAATAATAATAATAATAATAATAAAGCTGTCTTTTGTCCCCAAATAAATTGCAAATGTCAATAATAAGAATTCTCACTAGTTCTGGATGAAAATTTAAGTTGGTTTCTCTTTGTTAATAGCTAATCATTAAAATATCTAATATATAAACCAATGTTTATTAAATTCTAATAGGAATCTATCAGAATAATTTTGTTTACATTTACACATGAAAACCTTAGAATTGCATAAATTAGATTAATTATTTGAGATATTTTTTTAAGATAAGAATATAGAATATAGGACTGGCCAAATAGCTCAGCTGACTAAAGCACTTGTAAGCAGGTACAGGAGGGGTGGGTGTTGAGCCCCAGGGTTGCTGTGCTAGCCCTGCCCCCGGGGCATGCTGAGACATCTATTGAGACTGGGTGTGGTGATGCACACCCGTAATCTCAACTCTGGGGAAACTGTAAACAGGCGGATCACTATGAGTCTGATCTAGTAGTGAGACCCTAAATACCCTGTAGACCCTTCCGTAAAATAAAAAAAAAAAGAATATCAGTGTAGCTTGTGCCAGGTCTATGTTTTTTTTCCCTTCATTTCATCCCCAAATCTCCTGTGAAATAGACAGTTTCTGGTTAGGTTCACAGGTGCTCTCTGGGGCCACGAGGAACTGGACCCCAGCTGAGCAAGCCCTGTGTTATTTTACAGTAGAAAGTTAGTAAAGCCAGAACAGCCCCCTGTGCCAGGCCCTCAGACTCTGAAGAGCATATATGTCAAGTTCCTGCAGTGTGGACTGCCCTTCAGTAACTCATGGCCAACACATTCGGGTAGTCGCACGCATATTCAGGTGCGGCACGTGCACTCAGCCTCGATTCATCTCTTGCCTGTGGTCGGCCTCTTTCCGGTGATTCTCAGCTTTATCATCGTGTTACCATGGATCTGGAAAAGCCATCGTGGAGTGAGCCGGGCAGTAGTCACAGCCATTTGTAAAATATTCCGGGTCACAGACTCCATTAACAATATTCCCATTCTTTACTCAGGTCTCTAAAGCTGCATCCGCCTCCTCAGGAGCATTCGGGGGCGCCTGTGGCTCACCACCAGCACTTCAGCGAGGAGCAAGTATGGTTTCTTCGAGAGTATCAAGTAGACATCAGACAGAAGGAGGCCGGCTGCTAGGCCGGGGGCTCCACCGGCTGGGCTTGGAGCACGCGGCGTCTGCAGTACCCCAAGAGTTACCGCCTCCCTGGGAGCAGCACGTTGAATCAAGTCCACTGTGGCTGGGGAGAGACCGAGGGCAGCCGGGGTGGTGGGAGGTGGCCCTGTCCATGGAAGCAGGTCATGCTGTCCCAGAGCAGTGCTGGAGGCTGGGCATTGACCTCACACGGGACTGGAAGCATCAGCTGATGTCACACGGGACTGGAAGCATCAGCTGATGACGCACGGGGCAGAGATTCCAAGCCAAAGCTGTGGGCGTGAACGTGGTGTTGATAAACACAGGTGGTGGCGGAGAGGACACCTGGTTTTCAGATCCGAAGGGCAAACTAAAAGAAAAAATCATAGGGGAACAGGGACGGATGGAGCTGTAAATGCTAGCTTCTAACCAGTGGAAGCGTGGCACTTTTTTCAGTAAAAATAATGATAATTTCTTCCAAATTATCTCCTTCCAAAATTTTCATTTAATTAAAAATTATTATGTGGACATATTGTGAATTAATATCTATGCTATGATCACCCAGTACAACAAGACAGGGACAAGCAACCCAGACAGGTTTGTTTATCAAACTCCATCTCTACTGTCTCCTCAGGTGACTGTAGGGAAAGTTTGCACACCAATTGGAAGTAGAGAAATACATACCAAGATAGGGCCGGGCACACTGCATTTCAGTCAGGGATCTCTTCAGCAGCAGAGCCTAAACTCTGTGTGAGCATCTGTGTGTGAGTGTGAGAGTGTGAGTGTATGGATGTGTGTGAGACAGTGTGTAAGTGTGTATGAGACTGTGTGTGAGAGTGTGTGAGAGAATGTGTGTGTGTGGATGTGTGTGAGACTGTATAAATATGTATGAGACTGTGTGTGTGAGAGAGAGTGTGTGTGAATGTGTGTGAAACTGTGTAAGTGTGTATGAGACTGTGTGAGTGTGAGAGTGTGAGTGTGTGAGTCTGTGAGAGTGTGAGTGTGTAAGAATATGTGAGAGATATTGTATGTGTGAGTGTGTGAGTGTGAGAATGTGTGAGTGTGAGAGTCTGGATCTGAGTGTGTGTGTGAGCATCCGTGTGATAGGGAGTGTATGAGTGTGTGTGTGTGTGTGTGTGTGTGTGTGTATGTGTGTGTGCAGCCTTCACTTGGCATTCAGATCTTCTCCAACTCTGGACGGGTGTGAAGCACAGAGGACTCTGGCCAGGGAAGAGGAGCAAGCGCGGCGCGCAGAAGCCTGCACTGCACATGGGACGGGCGTGGGCAGAGGCTGCAGGCCCGGGACCCTCCTGGCGCTGTTCCGGAGCCTCGCATGGCCTCCTGAGGCTGGCGGCTCTGCACTGCCTTTCCTGGCCACACCTCCATAACTCAGTGCGTCCCCAGCCTCCAGCCCCTTTCTATTTGATTTATCTGCACTGTCTCAATCCATGTGGGCTTCCAGAATTTATAACGACACAAATATTTATAAAAGACTTTAGACGGGGAGCTAAGAAATAACTGATATTTATTTCTCCTAGTTCTTCAGCTGAGAAGCTCCAAGTCAACTTGCCAGCAGCCTTGCTGTCTCCTAGGTCAAGTGCCCCAATTCACAGCCAGTGTCTCCTTCCTGAGAGCCAGCAGACAGGGGGTGCCGCTCCCCGAAACCCCTGTCATCAAGACTTGGTCTTCACCTCCCAGGTCCCATGTCCACATAACATCACCCAGAAATCCACCCCCAAGTGTGCCTGTCAGGGACGCAAGCGACAGCCATGTCCTCACAGGCTGCCAGCCCACGCGCTTGCTGCACGCCTCCAGCTCTGCCCACAGGCGAGGCCCACAGTGAGGAGAAGCCTCGGATTCTGGCCCAGGAAGTTAGATAAAACCAGAAGTGAAGACTCTGAGCAGCGCCGTTCCTCGGCCTCACAGAACAGCAAGACCGGTTGAAATTACGATGACAGCATGGGCGGGGGACAGATCCTGGGAGAGGAGCCAGGCTGAAGGCCAGGAGGCAGGTTGGATGGCGTCCCAGCTGCACACAGGCCCGGGCCCTGCCGTGGATGCAACAGCAGCAGGAAACCTGGGCTCTCAGAGCGTCTGAGAGGAAAACCGAGATGGCGAGGCTAGCCATGGGGTGAGCAGTGACCGTCGCTTCACAGCACGGCGTGGTCCCCACTGGGAGAGCCCGGTGGGGACAGGCCAAAGGCTGTGCGTGCTGGATTATTCCACTTCAAGTGTCAAGGAGAAACGCCGGGCTGGGAGGCCAGAGAGGGTCCGAGAACAGGGTCCTGTCCCACGGGTGAACCAGGAGGTGCGTTCTTTTTCCTTCATCCCTGTCGGCTGTTCGGGTACTCTTAGTTCTGCAGAGAGTCGGGGCACAGCCTCCACCGCACCCCAGCATGATCTCCCCATCTCATTCCATCACCTGAAAGTGGCATCTTTGCACCAAGAAAAGGATGCCCAGTTAAAGGAAACTCAAAGGTGCCGCGTGGATAGCCGCACACTCTGGAGCGCTTCCATACATCGGTCCACAAGGCTTTCTTTTATTTCCTTTCGAGCACACGGTGCCACTTTAACCTGGGAGCAGAGGCCCTAAAATAGATCATGGACATTTTTGAGTGTCCACCTGCAGCAGGGCCAACCTCACGTCCTGATGCTGTCTTAGGAACCCTTCCAGTGACCTCATCAGGGCCACCCAGGGCAGCCAGTGCATTTTCCTCAGAGTCACAAATGCTTCATTTTAAACCAAGGTCCAATTGTGACTCAAAACCCGAATCAGGAAGCTTTGCCACCCACCATGGGTGCGAGAGAGGTCTTCCCTAGGTTGTTTGCTCCCACCAGCTGCACATACAGAAGAGATGGCCCAGAGGAAGGGAGCCTGATGGCCCCAGGAGACAGCATGGCAGTGATGGCAGTCGCAGAGGAGCCAGGGATGCTTTTCTGTCCAGCCTGCCACACGCAGCCAGGCCCAGGCGGTCTTGGCCTGAACATATGAGCCCTTGTGCGCATACACAGCAGGCAGAGGGCGGAGGTTCAGACCCCCAAGAGCAATGCTGCAGCTCTAGCTCCTCTCTACAGGGTCTGGGTCAGCGGCCGGTGAATACCAGGACCAACTGTGCGAGGAAGACAACCAAGGAAGCAACCCTGACAAGGGCCTTCCTCTACTTTCAATTTAAAAGAAAAAGACATACACTTTACCACCCTTGCTGGGCCAGAGCCTTGGAGCAGAAATCTGCGAGGCCAGCACTGGAAAGACGGTTAGCTGAGGGCTGGGGAGATAGCTCAGTGGCGTAAACTCCTGCCTGGTGAGTGCAAGGCTCCGAGTTCAATCCCTGGCCCTGAAAAAAAAAAAAAAATGTTAGCTTGTGTGCATATGGGGGGACCTGTCAGAGGGTCCCAGGCCCCCAGGCCCCCAGGCCCCCAGAGCCACAGGAGAGTCTCTGTCACTTCACCTTCATGTTGAATCAAACCACAGGGCAACACAGTTCCATACCGGTCTGCTTTGTCCAACATCGGTGATCCTCCTCTATCACATGGGGTGTCTGGGGTTTGTTAGCATAACAAAATGCTATCAGTTTTCCTCACAGAAATTTAATTTTCTTCAAAACAGCTTTATTGTTATTTTAATACCTCCTCGCATTTCAGGGTATGAGTCAGTCATCTCAAGAACAAGATGCAGAGGGGGCTCAGGAACTCCACCCTGGCTGCAGAGCTAGTCCTTGAAGACCCCTGCCCTGGCTAGGAACGGGAGGCTTCTGGGAGGAATGCTAGGGCTTTTTACTTTCTTCACGAAACAATTCAGAGCGTAAACACTTGCAATTCTTATTTTGAAAAGAAAAGAGAGACCCTCCCGCATGCCGTCCCTCCAGCCTTCTCCCTTTCCACGCTGCCGCCACACGCTCCACTGTAGTTACATTCCACATGTTCTTCATCAGCTCCTCTGTGGCACTGTGCGTGACCTTGTTTGTGTCTGTTGTGAACTGTGGCACACCCAGCGTGGGGCTGCAGACACCTCTGTCATACTCCAATGACACGGCATCACCCCTGCTCTCCCCACTGCTGCAGTTCTGAACACCCAGCCAGCCCCGCCTCTGCATCCCCCCGCACTGCGTGTCTCACCCGTGACTCCTGGAGACCTTTCTCCTCTTCTGCCCACACTTGTTGATGTCCCAGTGAGTCCCTTTGACTTCTGGTTTCCACACTTAAGAACAAGTCCACCTGCTCAGGTTTATTTGAAGCGCAAAATCAGTGAGCTGCTTTAGGACAGGTGGACGAGCCCTGTATGGGCGTGCGTTCTATGGCTGCTGGCCGTGGCTTCACTGTTAACTAACCAACAGTATGCACCAAGGCAGTATATCTTTATGCAGAAACTCACCCAAAACAAAGCTTCCTATTAATTGGTTTGCAAAGCTTCACGAGGTACGCAGCTTGCAGACTCCATCTCGGCGTAGGAGCCAAGAGTCAGTACTCACTCCTCAGAGCTCACAGTACCATGTTTGTCTGTTCATTTGTCAGCATGCAGCGTTTTGCAGGACTGTTCATCCGTACTTTTGTGACGTCTGCTGCCAATGCCTGAGCCATTCTTCACACAGAGCAGGTGCTAAGGAAGTCCTTGTCAGATGTGTGAGACGCAAGTGTGTGTGTACATGGGTCAGAATGTGGGCCAGCACTGGTTCTGGCATGTGCGCGTGAGCTCCAGAGTGACAGGGAGGGGTAGGTGAGCCCGATGGACAGAAAGGAGGGTGGGAGCATGTGCAGACAAGGCTGCTTAGAACACCCGCTCCAGGGCCTCTGTGCTGGGAAGGGACTCAAGCAAGTGCAGGGCAGAAGTAGGGGAGTAGGAAATAGCTGGGGTCTAGGCCTGTGGACAAGGATAGCTGAACAAGAGGTGACCGTGCCCACAAAGCTCCAGGGGAGGCCATAGAAAAGTACCTCGCCTTGCTCCAGGTTATGGGCCCCTCTTTCTGTACCATGCTCTTATGTGTCCTGCATCCGGATGGGTAGATGAGTCACCTCACAAGTCCGTTGTCCTGGGAAACACCCCAGCTCCAGCTGCAAGAGAGCTGTCAGGTTGTTGGTAAAGCTATTATATCTTTAAGCATAAAATCTTTCTATTTAGCATGAGATTGAATTCAATGTTTATCCATTGTTCTGTCCAAGGATAATGACGCGCATGTGTTACCCGAGACACTGTCCAGGTTTGTGGACAGGGAGGTGAGGGCCATGAGGATGGATGTTCCCCTTGAGGATCCCCATGGAATGCTCTATGCTTCCCACAGGCCTTAGTAAGGAGGCCTGGACACAGGGGAGAGAATGCAGAGCCCCGGGGTTTCTGAAGCAGGTTCTCCCTCCGCAGGGGGGAAGCTCCAGCAATGCCAGAGGCAGTGGGCACGCAAAGGGCAGCGATGAGGAAACAACCAGGGGAAAAGAAGCTCTTGACAGTGTGGACAGAACATCCTGAGGAATAACACACCCGGGAAGGGAAAGGAAAGCTGCTGCCCTCAGACCGCAGGTCAGAGGGGTTCCCAGGACTGAAAAATGCAAGGCTCCCTCTGCGTACAGATCAGCGCCATGACGCTGCGTACACTTTCCTTTACCAAATAAGAGATGCTGGCAACTGAGTCAGACAGTCCTGCGCGGTAAGCAGTATCGAACACCTTCCCTCGGAAGTCATGGCAGCAGCACTGCCGCTGTTGCAGAAGACAGTTAAATTAATCCAAATTGTATCTTGGTTTCAAACAACGGTTCTCAGCACTGGCAATTACTAGATTTTCAGTACATTTTATTTTGTAAGTTATCTCCAGATTGGTAAAAATACACTCCTTATTCAATTTTCCGCGTAGCTTCCAAGGTCCCTGAGGGGAGTTTTAGGAAAGTTCTGCATAAAAATGCGATTTTATTATATTGTCCCCTGATTCAGTCTTTAATGGTTGCAGCTATGGCTGAGCTTTCTTTACTAAAGCAAGTGATTTCATGTGGCTTTCGCAGCTGATTCTCGCATTCGAAAACCTCATAGATTTTGCATAGCACTGAAGTATTGAAATTGATTAGTAGCAGCACAGCTTATTTACAATAGGGACATCACAGAATGCTTCATTTTGAATATGTACCAGGTATACGAACACAAAATTCAGATTAGGATGGCAGTTACAGCAGTGCACAGAAGCAGCTGGTGGGCCGGCTTAAGCTGAGCATAACCGGCTGGCTCTCACACAGAACTGAAGAAAGTACCAGCTTGCATGGATTCCTGTCCATACAGATGCGGAGCTAGGCATGGCAGCTTTTACATTTTCAGATTATTTACTTGATTCTAAACATCACTGACAAAGAGAACTTTGACACTTTCCACAGTAATAAGAGAAAACCCATTTTATACATGTAAGCAGGTTTAAAATAAACATCTCCTGCTGCGAAGAGCATTTGACAGGTGGAAGGTATTAGAAGCACTAGCTTGAGAAGCAAGGCCCTGGGTAGCAGTCTGGCAGCTGATGTCCAGGGATGGCAAGGAAACCGGTTGCCTTCTCTCTGTTGGTTTCATTACTAAAAAGGAGAGAAGCAGCTTTCTACAGTGTTGTAGAAAGCAGTCTAGAAAACTTTAACAGACATGGTATCGAAGAGGTTTTGGTGAATCACATACATTAAAATATTATTTCACAGCCTGCCTTGAAAATTCACAGTACACAGGTAGACATGAAAAAGTCTAAATAAATGAAAGCTCTATTTACTTCTTGGGTGACTCTGTGTGTAACAAAATTAATTAGTCGAGCGTGGAGCACACTTCTTCATGTTCTTTTAGACACTTTATGCACCAGATGACTGCCAGGTTTTTCTCATCTTGGAAGCCCACGGCCAGGCTGGAGAAGTGGTGGAGCCCTGGCCTCACATGCACCAGGCCCTGGTGTTGGTCCCCAGCACCACAGTAAAGCTCTGTGACCACATTCACGAAAGCACATAAAAATGTGCCGTTCGGACAGTTGCACTGCCAATTCCTGCTGCTCAACTGGCAGGAACTATTAATGCTGAAATTTCCCCTCATTTCTTCTAACTTTTTCTTGGCCAATTTTGCACACTTCTGTCTGGTAGTCTGAACAACTAAGTTGAAGAGAACACTATACAACACAGCAACCATTGTTGAATTCCTATCATTTTTGTTTAGTAAAATCCTATATCATTTCTAACGGATTATTAAAAAACTGTGTCTTAAAAAAAGAAAGTAATCACATACTTCAATCCAAATTAGTGCGCATCTCTTGGCTTTCACCTGGGAAGAGTGGTCGGAAGTGGGAGGCCCAGCTGCCTGTCTGAGGCCCTCCTCCACTCAGTGCTCCGTTCTGTCTCCCACATTCCTTTCCGTCATGCTCACTGGGGCCATGGGTCAGTGGTGGGGTTTTGTGTGAGAAGAGGTAGTTTGAAGAGCACTTGATTATTTCCTGTTCACAAAATTCAGTGTCAGCTTTTTGCTGCTAGGACAGAATACTTGAGAAAAAGCTGTCAGCTCACAGCCGGAGGACCTGTCAGGTTCCTGCCTCCCAGGGTCTGGGCCATGGCACCCAGCTCCAGTATCCCTGGCCCCACTGTGAGGAGAACATAGGGCCAGGAATGTAGGGCAAGGCAGTAGCTCAGCCCCTAGGCACCAGAAAAACAGGAACACCGGGATGGAGAATCAGGGCGAATACGCCAGGTCAAGTCCCTTGGGCAAGGCCCCGTGAGCCACATGAGCCACGTCTGGAAGCCACGCCCACAAACAGGCCCTGAACCCTTAGGGCTCAGATTCATCCAAATGCCCTCAGCATCTGGCCGCCTCTCCAGGCCCTACCACTGGGTATTGTTTTGCTGGGAGTCACAGTTGAACCCTTGGGCTTTCGAGAAAATTCTAGATTCAAACCCAAGCCCTTTGCTTAACCACAGTCACCAGGATCCAAGCAATCACCAATGTCACCCTTTAGCTCCCTCTGGTCCGTGTTTAAGGTGTTCAGTTCTGCAGCAGACACTGGAGATTTCCCTTACTGAAAGTACTAAAGCTATTTCCAAACCTGTTTGTTAAGTCCTAGTTCCTTCTCATTGGAAACAATGCGATATAAGATCTGTTATACTCTGAGAATTTTAAATTGAAGGAAGTATAACTATTGTGTGTACAACTTCTTAATGTTCATCAGGGACAGTATGCCTCTGCTTCTTCTAGACTTTAGAAGTCACATACAGTTCTCTGGGAAGAGGTTACTTTCTGAACTAATTTCTCTTTCCTCCCTACCAGTTCTCATGGATATTACCAAGAAAATATAACAAGAAAAAGCTACATCAGCACTGAAGATGAAAGAAAAAGCTTTCTCACTGAAGCTTCACAGTTAGAGTTCTTGGTTATTGCTAGACCCACTGGCAGGAGCCTAAGGAGAAGCATGGACTCGCGCTTGCTTTTGGCCTCGAAATCTCGCTGTTGGGTGCGATTCTGATGAAAGCCATTGTTGCCACTGATACGAGATGAAATGAGGGATAAGCTGAGTCAGCAGGGTCCTCCACCCAGAAAGAAGACACCTGACAGTCCTGGAATTGAGTGGTCACACTGCAGGCCAGACATGGACAAGACCCCTACAGGCCAGGAGGTGGCTGGACGGGAGTAAAGCTCTCAACCTTGACTCTTGGACTCCGACGCTTGTTCTGCAGCGGACATCTCTGACAGCTGCAAGTGAGTTTTGTTTTTCTCTCTTGTTGAAGTGCTGGAGGGCTCAGAAATTGACCATGACAGTGAGGAGGGGAGCATCCGATGGACCTACTCAGGGAGCTGCCTGGCAGTGGCAAAGCTCACTTCTCAGTGTGTGTCACGGAGCCGTGACCCTGACACCCCTGCCCCTCGGGCACTGCTCCCTTTTCTGCTTCCCAGGTGCCACACACTAGCAGCTCTTTTCACCAGGCCATTGCACCGCCATGCTCCTGCCTTGGTGTCAGCTGACTGTGGCCTGCCCCCTTGAAGTGATGAGCCACGGAGCCATCTTCTTTCTAAGCTGTGTCAGGCATGAATCTCAGCAGCAAGAAAATGAATGCAGAGACTATGCCCGTGCCCCACGCGGCCAGCGCCACTTACGTGGATTCCGAGTCAGTGTTCCCAACTAGAAAATATCTTCAATATCTTCATGGGAAGTGACATGAGCAAAGCCTCAAGGTGACCACATGAATGAAAAGACTTGACTCGCATTAAAAGGATGGACGTTTGGCAATAGAGCACTGGGCCCGGCCAAAGATTTACAGTGAATGCAAGCAATGCTTGATGACCATAAATGATAACCAGAAGTGGACACTGAGGAGGACAAGACAGACAAGGACAACCCTTGACAGTGCCTGAAATAAGAAAGAGATAAGGATACTTGGCAGTGACCAAAATAGCAGCTCCTCTTCTCAATGGCAGGAGAGACAGTTTCTTCTATTAGTAGCCACTCTAGGGAGCCTCCATTCCTTCACCTTCTGAAGAACAATGCCTGACCTGCCTGGGCAGGGAGTGACTCTGCCACCAACAGCACTTAACTCAAGCCTTAATCCACTCTCAGGAAACAGCATATGGTCTCCAATGCGAGAGTGCGCTCCTTGGAACTTCCCTTCCTGGGATCCCAGGTGCTAACTGACATGGAAATAAACCCAATACTTCCTTGTTTTCCTGGAAATCAAGGCTGGCAGGCTTTGATGCCACCTTGAGTCATTACTACAATTAAATTTGTCAGAGAACAAATAAAACAAAGCCAAGAATACAAAAGATAATAGGTACAGAAACATTTGTTCCTATTTTCTTTGTTTTTTCAGGTACATTGAAGAGAATGTGAAACTTGACCAAGCAAAGTGTGAAGGGAATATCTGAGCAGAGTTTATGAAGACAAGAAGCAAAATTAATAACTTTGCGAGTGCGAGATAACAGCAACTCCTAGATGGAAGACTGCATCAATCACTGAGTGCAATAAAATCAATAAAAATGTCAACCTAAGGGCTGCAGTGAGTGTGAGTGAGGCTGAGTCCAGCTCTCACGCCTCTTTCTAAGCCTTAGATTTTGTCAAATGGAGCCGCATCCAACCAGAGAAAGGGGGGACTATCAGCCTGCAATAGTACCACGTATCCAGAGGATAAAACGCTTAGAACTGGCCACTATGAGAGCAAAAGCACTGATGTTTGTTTTCAGAGATCAGATTAGTGCTTCCTGTGGAATGCCCCATCACCACAGCCTGGATGCGGGTGACTCAGTCAGTGGTCATGAGCATGTTAGACAAGATACAAATGTGACGCTGAAACTGTATGGAAGCGGGTGCATGCACCACCAATGCAACTCAGGGTAATTTATATAAATATGGAGAGTCTTTAGCAACATTCACACAATGCCACGCTCCCTTCAGCAGGACATATTCCCAAACTAGAACAAAGAAGGAAGATTGGCGCAGTGTACTATAGTTTCACGCACACTGAACACGAAGAGTATTTGGTGAAAAATGCTTCCCTAAAGGAAAACTATTTCAAACCTATGCTAGTAAATTCTGAAAAACTACTACTGAAAACTGTTAGAGAAATAAGTTCTTCCCATGACAAAGAGCTGTGCAGGAAGTTCCTGATGACCAAGCCAACACTGCAAGACATCCACAGGGACCTTGGGAGGCAAGGAAGCCAGCGATGCGAAAGGTCTGGTGGGATGGATGCTTCTCTCAGAGCAAGCAGACCAGCAAAGCAGGAAAGAAAGTATCAGTGACCAAAAGGTGCTTCAGCTGCAGGAGTGCGACAACACTCCCGTGACGCCCAGTGAGAACGGTCTTAGCTCCCCAGTCAAAGGACATAGGCTGGAAGGTGACATCTGAAAAGGAGCCAATGTCATTCTGCATACAGAAAACACATTTGGTTCAAAAAGAAATTCATAGACTAAAAATCAAAGGATGGAAAATTCTTCCACAGAACTGAGACAAGCCAGGTGTGGGGGCACACGCCTGTAATCCCAGCACTTGGGAGGCTGACGCAGGAGGATCAGTGTGAGTTTGAGACCAGCTTGGGCTATAAAAGTGAGCTCAAGTCCAGGCTGAACTGCACAGCGAGACCCTGTCTCAAAAAGACAAAAAAACAAACAAATAAAAACTGAGACAAGAAGCAATCCACAGTAGGTATTTTCAGCCAAGTGGAGCTCATGCCACAGCTCACCAGCAGAAGTAGAGATGGCCACTAGGAAGGTTTGCCCTGATGTCATTTAGAGCATTTTTCATGCCCATCCATATCTTATACTTCAAGTAACCACTTTAGGAACAGCAGCACGCAATGCGTTCACTATTTTTATATGTGGGCTGGAAAGATAGCTCAGCAGACTAAGTGCCCGCTTAGTCAAGCACCACAATGCCCCCACCCTCAGGCATGCTGAGCTGGCCACCAAGTCCCAGCATGGTGGCACATGCCAGTAACCCCAGCACTGGGCAGGCTGAGACAGGAAGACCACTAGGAGTTGAGCTGTGTGCTACAACCCTGTAGCAAACACATAAAAAACTACTGTTATCCTCCTGATATTTTGTTTTGAAACTTTGTTTCATTTTTTTATCCCATCTCATTCCAGAAAGACTGACCATCATCAGGAAAGGAAGGAAGGAAGGAAGGGCCAATGAGACTTCTGGGAAGGAACAATGCTGGGTTGGCTATGAGGAGCTAAGCTTGCACGGAAATCAACCTGAAGAGCCAAGGTCAGAAATTCTGTTCAGTTAGCTGCTTCCCTTCCAGGTGTCTTCCCAAGAGCTAAAGATCTTCTATTACAGCAAAAGCACCAATGCTCACTCAGTGGCTGCACGACTCACAATAGCTAGACCTCAGAAGTGATCTCCATGTCCATTAAGAGATGGCCAGATACGGAAAGTGTGGTACGTCCATGAATGGAGTACTACTCTGCCATCAACAAAGATGAATTTCAGTCAATTTTAAGGAAATGGATGCACTTTGAGTATATAATGCTGAATGAAATAAATCAAATACACGAACTTAAATATCACCTGGCTCCTCTTACAGGAGAAATCCTGAGTATATGCAATTAAGGGCAAAATGCAAGAGAGATGACAGGAAACGGGATGATCTTTTGAAGAGGGAAGGGGGCTTGGAGATGGAGGCCATCAGAGGGTAATGAGTAGAGAAAGAAGCGGGAGGAATTAAGATGTGTGAGTGTGCTGGCCAGCGTCACCGTGCTGTGAACATGGATGACAAGGTGACATCCGAAGGTGCAGCGAGAGCACTGCAAAGGCGAGCAGGTGCCTAGACTCAGCCGGCTCCGGCCACTGGAGAGTGGCACGCTTCCCTCCACGGCCCAAGGGTCTCACCCAGGACTCAACTCTTTCTAATGGCCCTGGATTTCTCTCCCTCCCTTGGTGGCTCATGGACGGGGCTCAGCGTTCTGAAACGTAGCTCTTTTCTGGCTGAATCCTGCCACTTCCGTTTTTCACCTTTGACTTTGCATCATTTTCTTCAATTTCTCTTGTAATCCCTGAATGGAATTTCAGTGTCCCTTTGTGAGTTTGGGGTTCAGATGTTTGTGGAGAGTGAGGGAAGGAAACAAAACAAAGATCTACACAGCAGCACAACAGCATGCCAGCGGCAACCTTTAACCCTGCCTCTCACTCTCTTCACAAGTTGGTTTTCCACATAATTTCTCCCAGCAGTCCCTGACCTTGGCCCTGCTTTCCACGCTGAAGCTTTCTGAATGTCCCCAACACCTTCTCCTTTCTGGTAGGCAACGTACTGAGTACAGACCCGGATTCTTCATCCTACTTCCCCATCCTATGTCTTTTGAGGAACCACAGGCGTGAGCAGAGACAACAAGTGCACTAGCAGAGCAGCCCCTGTTCCCCAGGGCAGCTGTGACCCCCCAGTAAGCCCCTGTTCCCCAGGGCCAACTGTGACTCCCCGATGAGCCCCTGTTCCCCAGGGCCAGCTGTGACTCCCCGGTGAGCCCCTGTTCCCCAGGGCAGCTGTGACCCCCCAGTGAGCCCCTGTTCCCCAGGGCCAGCTGTGACTCCCCCGTGAGCCCCTGTTCCCCAGGGCTAGCTGTGACCCTTCGGTGAGCCCCTGTTCCCCAGGGCTAGCTGTGACCCTCCAGTGAGCCCCTGTTCCCCAGGGCCAGCTGTGACTCCCTGGTGAGCCTCGTAGTACTCTGTGTCTCCATTTGAATGGTCACAGCTGAGTGTGGAATTCTCCTGTGCCTGATTTGAGTTTTACTGATATGTAACTTATGTTTGCAGGTTTTAGCCAGCTTTAAACATAAAACCATGAATTCGGGATGGCCGCTCTCTCCTCTGCCCCACTCTCCGTTCCACCTCCTTCCCGTGCTCCCCTATTGGCAGTTTTCATTTTTGCAGCTCATTATGTTCACAGAAAGCCGCATCGCACGTAACAGACATTCAGTCAGAGCCACTTTCACGTTGCTTACGTTTCCTGTTAGAGTGCATGTCCTGGAGGTTTTGAGCTTGTCCCTATCTCCTCTCGCAAAATAGTTCAGCAGATACTTTCTCCTGAAGTAATTTGGTCTGGTATCATTGTGAGTTTCATCCTGTTTGTAACCTAAATACAATGACAACTCTGATTGTTTTCAAAACACTTGTGATCTTCAACTACAAGCTTCAATTTGAACAAGTGTGTTAGCCTCACCAGTCTGGGAACTAGCGATTTCAATCTATCACTCTGCACTCTGGGTGTGGCACTGTTCTCAGGAGTCCTGCTGCAAGGACCTCTCAGCTGGTCACATACGGGCGCTTTCTTTCCACAGAGCCCTGCTTACTCACTTGCTCAGATTCTATCCTAGGGACGAGGACAAAGAAGCAAAGATAAAGCCTTATTTCTACGTTTTTAAACTTTATTTCCTTGAGCTCCCCTGAGAATCAGGGCCAAGTCAGAAAGATGGTGTTCCTCTCCGAGTTAAAAGAGGTACGATTACCACACATGGTAAATAAATCACCATAAATCTCAGCCGCAGAACAAGATGGGCATTAGCAGGAGGCCAGGGAGCCAGTTTGGAGAATATGTGGGTTAGGAGACCGCTCCCCAACGTCAACCTAAAATCCAGTAGAAATGATCATTCTGGCATCTGACAGAAGAAGCCAAAGGTCAGGATTTAATTCCTTGATCACCTGATGTTCCGGCTTCGTTGAGCAGGTGCTTAATAAGGCATAATTATTTATTATGTTTAAAGAGTTGGGAGCAAAGAAAGATGTAGAGGTGCCCGAGGTGCCCCCTCTAGAGCTATTATTCTGGTGAGAACACTGTAACCTTTTTGCTAAGGACAATTATGGTGAGGTCATTACTTTGTCAGAGTTGATTTCTTTGCCCACGAAAAATATGGAATGCAAATGTATTAGATTACACGGAGCCACTAATGTCACCCACGAGCTGACACAGTTATAAAGGAGAAAGAGTTTAAGGTCAGCAGCGAGAGCCCAGGCAACCAGGCGATGGGACAAAAAAATATTTCAGGTAGACTCCTAAGTGAAAACACTGTGGAAACTGGGAAAAGATCCCAAGCAGCTGTCAGGACTGCCCATCGGAGAGAAGAGCCCTCAGGGGCAACGGTGAGTGAGAAAAGCAAGGAGGAGGGAGAAAGAGAGAGAGAGAGAGAGAGAGAGAGAGAGCTTCTGCAGCAGAGATAATGGATACGCACTGCGGAAGACGAAATTAACTAGAGCTTCCTTAAGTACAGTATGCAGACCACGGGAAATTTTAAATATACCCCTTCAGGCCCATTTTCTTCTTTCATTCTTTTCTCCCTCAGAAGTTATTTAAGTCAAAAATTGTATGTAAACACTTACATACTTAGCAGGAAGAGGTGGGATTAAGGAGGGAGAGGGCCTGCTCCGGCTTCCAGAGCCTGTTCTCCTGTCTCTGTTATTCCAGGTAAGGGCCTGCAGCAGGTGATGAGCTGTGCTGGCCAAACACGGGGGCGCCACAACGCTCTGTCCACTGCTCTGTCCACCGGTTTAGCCACACTGTGCAGCTGCCGCTGTTAGCGCTGTCCTAGCAGCACAGGGAGAAGCCAGGAGGCAGCCTTGAGCTTTGTGGTATTAGCAAACAAAGTGAATTTGTCCTGAAAAGTGGACTCTGGCTCAGGAGCGCTGGTCCTCTAGGGGCGCACCGGATGTCGCGGCTGTGGACCTCTTTCACCACAGCCTTGTGGACCCCTCTCACCACAACCCTGTGGGCCCCTCTCACCACAACCCTGTGGGCCTCTCTTACCCCGAGCCTGTGCCAGCTCTGAGCCTCAGGCGGCAGCAGGGATATGGCCAAGCTCTGTGCCTCAGCCTCACAAAGACTGGCCCTTTCTGCTTTGAGCTTTGGCGTCTCTGAACAGTCAGGCAGCGAATCTGCCCTGCAATCACGGCAATAGGAAGGGCGGCTGGTGATCCCAGATGCACAGCTGTCTCTGCCCAGGGCCTGCCCCGGGGCCTTCCAGACCTGGGGCGTACTGCACCCCACAGTCGGATGGAGAGGCTTAAGCAAGAGCAGAAGGAGGCCTGCAGATCGGCCTGTGGCACTACAAGGGACTAGGTCACTGCTGTTCTAACCCAGCAAGTAGGGCCCGGGCACTAGCAGAAAGCGGCATGAGCAACGGGAAGGCGCCTGGTGGAGCAGGCCTGAGGTGGCCGTGGCCCAGGAGGCTCTTACACCCTGACAGGGCTGTGAGGATGGGGCAGTGGAAATTCGAGCTTTGTCTGAGTCAAAGCAAAGCTGTGCTTAGGAGGAAAAAAAAAAAATCATGCTGCCTCAGTTTTTAGCTTAACACTACACACATGTGCGCAGCTTCCCCGATGTTCACACCGTACTGCAATAGTTCGTTGGGTGTGGTGTGTGAGCATGGCCTTCCTATGGAAAGTCCGAACACTGTCAGGATTCTGTCACTGCTGCCTTGGCATCCCTTGGCACCATGGAGTGTTCAGCCGCTGCGCCCCCTCAGGCTCTCAATGGCACCCTACTCACCCTTGGTTTCTGACACCTGTCATGAGGGCAGTGGAGGTCCAGTAGATGCCTTTTGGGTCCTCACCCCTGAAAGCATGAGTGGCACCTCATGTGGTCAAGCCTTCTTTACAAGCACATGACTTGAAGATCTTGAGACCAGGCCCCAGCAGCAGTGACAACCGTCCTATAAGTGTCAGGCACAGGCGAGACATGGGGGTGCCAAGACAGGAGAGAGGTGACAGCATTCGAGACCAGAAGGAAGGCAACTGGAGGCAGAGCCCGGGGCCCCCTTTAAATCGCTGGGTCTGTGGAATTTGTCACAGCCTGGCAGTCTGGGTAGCTCTGGCCAGGAGGGGTCCCCTGCCAGGAGCCTTCTGATGTTCCATCCCCCAGGACCACAGAGGCCAGGCGTAGTCTGAGCTGCATTCGGGTGCCAGCTCTCAGCTTGCTTCGCTTCCTCACCTCTCCTCCAGCCCCCGAGTGCGGGCCGTGCCCTGAGCCCTGACGGCTTCTTCCCCATTTCATACTTTCCCTTTTGGAAGGAATTTGGACAAACTAAGGCAGTGACAAGAGAGGGAGAACCCTCAGATATGACAACAGGACCTAGGGTGGGACCTTGAGTGGGGGCTCAGTGACTGGTGGATGAGGACAGTGGGAGACGGGGGACAGGAGACAGCGTTTCTCGGGCATGAGGCAGACGGGAAAGACAGAACTGGAGCAGGAAGCTTGCCCAGTGACAGACAGGACGGCCAGGGACCACCAAGCAGCCTGCTCCCCATGAACGAAGAATTCCACTAATTCAGCAAGCGCTGTGGAGGCCTCGTGTGGGCCGGACACCCAGCCTGGACTGGGCTGCTCTAAACTTAGCAAAGCTTACCTCTGTCTTGAGATATTTATTATTAGAAATAAAATCTAAAAATAAATGTATTAGTATGGGATATCTTTAAAAAGGGGGTATACAAAGGTAGCATTCACATACATCTGAAACTCGGGAAAATGTCTGAGGATCAGCTGGTATCGGAGAGCAAACCCGCTAACCACAAAAGCCGAGGTGACAGGCTGGCCCGTGAGTGATCGCCCGAATAGTGTTCAGCGTTGCAGTTTCTGAAACGCTGTTTGTCACTGACCCAAGGTTGATTGGTTTTGGGGCTGGAATCCAAGCCAAGAAAAATCACAAAAATATAAACTGTAATGAAAAGTATTAATTATATCAAGAACAGAACTGTCAGGCAAGCTGTATATGGAAAACATTAGGCGGAAAGGCAAAGTGGTAGAAGACTGCTTGGCCGGCTCTCAGTGGTAAAGTGGGAGATCAGTCCTTTGTGCGGCTCGAGGTGTGGAGGCGCCAACCTGGGACATTTCATTTCCGTGTCCTTAAAAATACAAATAGCAAAGAGCCCCACATCAAAGGGCCCAGGGAGGCACAGTGTGCCTGGCGTGGGGCTGGGGACACTCTGGGCTCGAAGGGTGGTCACTGCCCCAGGCTGCAAATCCCATGTGCAGCACCCTCCTCCCCACCTCGAAGGGAGGCA
This sequence comes from Capromys pilorides, assembly GCA_004027915.1. Taxonomy (NCBI): domain Eukaryota; kingdom Metazoa; phylum Chordata; class Mammalia; order Rodentia; family Capromyidae; genus Capromys; species Capromys pilorides. The sequence goes on along the minus strand of PVKN010001329.1, from coordinate 26,966 downwards.
CATGCCGCCATGTCCCATGGATCTGTTCACGCTGGCACCCAGGAAAGTCCTTGTTGCCAGGGAGAAACACAGTGACAAACGAGCTTATTCTGCTTAATTAAAGGGAGTTGACTGTGGCAAGAAGCGGAATTAATTTAAAGGACGCTGAAAACAATGTGCTTTGAACTAATGTGGTACTTCAAAAAGGGAGAAAAATACCCACTTGAAGTCCTGTGCTATTGAAAGGTACTTTTCATGTTCATGACTGTGCACCCTCGAAATGGCATGCATGAAAAATCTATGGGAAAAGCTTCCTCTGCTGGCCCTGTTCTTAATTAAGTGGAAAGGATTAAAGACAATCAGGGAGGGGCTGGTGCCTGCGGTTTGGAGGCTCGGTTGGTATTTGTAAGTAAAAAGTCAAGAAGAAGTGTCATAAACCTACACTGGGGAGGTCCCCGACTAGCTGAGGCACGGGACGGTCTCTGCGGACTGGGTTAAGCCCCTTAACAACTCCTCTGTTTTATTTTCTCCATCTGTTTTACCAGACTATTGGGAGAATTAGTTAGCTAATGTTGAAGACTGTATTTATCAATCCCGCCAAAGGCTATTTAAGTGCGTCAAGCGGCTGTAAAAGATGCCCTGGGACTGTGCGGGGTTAGCAACAGCATTAGGACCGGTGAAGGCCTTTAGAGACCCACAGGGCAAAACCCGATACTCCGTTCTTGGAGCGTTCAGAATTATGTTTCCGTAATTATTTCTCCCTCTAACTCCCCCAAGTCAATTGGGTTTTCTACTCTGCGGGTTGGACAAGCAATTTGTTTTTTATGGTGGGGGAATTTTTGAGTGGTCTCAACATTATCCGGTAAATGATTTCTCTAAACAGACATTGCAGCGACCTAAGGTATCGCCCAAGGATTGCTTCTCTTTCTACATGTTTCTGGAAGGGCATTTTTCACTTTTACTAGTTAACCAAGAGCTTTCTCTTTTCCTTTTGTGAAAAAAAAAAGGTCTAATTTTTAGTAACCTGATCTCAAGCCCCGGGCTGGAAGCCTCCAATATATCACATTGAAGTGCAGTTCTTCTAATGGATACATGACGCAGAGAAAGCCAGAGTTTGATAAAATAACATATGTTGAATATGCCTTGGTACATCAGGTTTTATAAACAGTCTGTGTCAAAAAAAATACATAATGGACATTATTCTGACTCAGTGAGGTGAAAAGACAGCCCCTGCCTCGCCCTAAGTCCGGCTCCAACACTAACTCAGCATGCCCTAGTCTGAGACCAAGAGTGGACCTGGGGCTTTCAAATGAGGGCCACAGGGAAGGTACATACTCCACCCTCTGAGTCAGCGCATGGTAGCTCTGTTTGTAACAAAGTCTAACAGACACGACCTCCTCTAAAATGAAGCCCCATCGGCCCCTTCAGGCCAGGCGGAGGTGTCTGTCCCCAGCTGTGTGCGGCTGCTCCTACTGCAGCAAGTGTGGGGCGTGGCTGACTTGCTCAAGCCTTCTACCCAGCTTGAGCAGGACTGGCAGTGTTGTCAGTGCACAACCTGGATGCCAGGCCTGGGGCTAGGCCCACGCTATGGCTCCTTCGGGACATTGCCACTGCTCCTTCTATATGTTTATAGAGCGGTGACATTAGCTAAATTCAAATATCCTTGTGGAAGGCTGGCCCGGGTCCCTCCTTGTGGGTTTAATTTGCGCCCGCCATAGTACTTCTATGTCTTATAGTGGCTTTCATACCGACCTTAAATGACCTTCAGGCATGGATGCAAAGGGCTCTACTTTTATGATTCTAAGAGAATCACTCCCTGGGAAGGTGCGTGTGTCTTTCAGGGTGGCAGCTCTCACGAGACTGTTCTCAGGCAGGAGCTGGCTCTCGGTGCTTCCAGGGGGAGGCGATGCCTCAGGGAAGCAGTGGTGAGGGCTGGGAGGGGACAGCAGAGGGCAGGGGAAGGGGACACAGCGAGGGCGAAGGAGAAGCAAACCTGACCGCAGCAACGACGGCCGAGGCTCCGCTGTGCAGTCCGTGTTCACAGGGGCCAGGTTTGGCCTGGAGTGTGTGTGGTTGAAGAACATCGACATCACAGGCCGGCAGAACCCAGCTAGCCGGCACTTGGGTCTGCTCAAGCGCTGGCTGCGCTTCTGGCTGAGAATGCGCCCTCGGAGCCCAGCGTGGGCTCAGTCTCCCGCAAGCCTCTCAGTGGAGCCCACAGCTCCTGCCTTTGCTCTCACCAAACTGGATCCCAGGTCTCTCCCCCTACACCGACCATCCCAGCCTGGTGACCATGGCCCTTCTCTCTCCCTCTGAGAATAACTTCATAACATTCTGTTTGTGGGTGAGGTCATGTCGGGGTGTCTCTGTCTCTACTTGTCTCGGCAGAACATCCCCTAAGCTTTCCCACGTTACCCCAAAGTCAGAATTCCCTTCAGCTTTAAAGTTGAACAGTATTCCACAATGGGCATGAGTGTGTGTGTGTGTGTGTGTGTGTGTGTGTGTGTGTGTCTCGGGGTGTGCGCTGAATATTCTTTATCCACTCACCCTCTGGTAGACAGGAAGGCTGCCCCTGGGTCCTGCCTGGGGTCAACAGTGCCACAGTAACCACGGAAGTGAAGATGCCTCTGTGACATGCTTTTCCTGCTGCCGCCGACTGGGTCCCCACTATTCGGTGGCTGGGTCCCATGGTGCCTTTGCTCTGACACTGTGAGGCACCATTGGCTGTTTCCCTAAATTGTGTGTCTTTCAGTAACGTGTCACGTTGCCTTTGTGCACCACAGCCCCAGCACTGGTCGTGTGTGGTCTTTGGGGTAACGGCCACACTTACTGGAATGAGGTGGGGTCTCACTGTGGCTGAAACATGCATTTCTTTCACAGTTAATAATGTCGAGCACAGAGAAATGCCTGTTTCGGTCTATCATGCTTTAAAAAATTGGGCCATTTGTTTGCATGCCACTGAGTCATGTGCATCCTGCCCATTTGTGTTTTAGATATTAACTGTCACCTATATGATGTTGAAATGTTTAATTTCGAAAGCTGTCTCTTCACTCAAGATTTACTGAGCTGGGTTTTGGTTTTATGTTCTCTCATCTATCTATTTTAGCTTTCCTCTTCTATGCTTTTGGGATCAGGTCCTTTAAACAACGTTATCAAGGCTAACATGGAACTTTGCCTTTATGTTTTCTTCTCGTATTTCAATTAAGTTTGCATTTACGTTTCAGGCTTCAAGCCATCACCTGTGAATTTCACCTATCTTGTGAGACGCTGCCTAATTTTGTTCTTCCTCGGGCAGATACACACTTTGCCCAGCATTACTTGTTAGATCGTCATCTCTCCCTTTTGTATTTTTGGCATCTCTGCCAAAAGTCCGTTGTTTGTCACCAAGTAGACCCATTTCTGGACTCTGCTCTGTGTCTGTGTTTATGCCCACATCAGGATGTTTGGATCACCATGTGTCTTAGTAAATCTTCCAGTTCGGTAGCATGGTGTCCCCAGTTTGGTTCTTTCACTGAACATTGTTTAGGGGCAGGTTGTGGACGGGAGACCTCAGGGCAGGGCGGGAGCTGCGGGTTCTCCGACAGGAGCCCCTCGTGAGGGCTCTCCTGATGGGAGCTCAGCCCTTCTCATCATGGGAGGGGCTTGGGAGCTGCTGCCACAGTAGATGGCTGTGGTACCTTACCTGGAGCTTGGTCCTTCCCTCAGCATCCCTTCTGGACTCTAGTGGGCCCCCCTCAGGCTGCAGGGGCAGAGCCCTCACCCTACTGGTGCAGACCTTATAGCTTCCAACACCGAAGTTTGGGCCTTCCCAGTTCAAATCTTCTATTTATTTATTATTAATTATTATTCTTATTCGTTCTGTTATTTTGTGCAGTGTCAAACTGCACAGCTCGGGTTCCTAGTGATCCTCCTGTTTTCAGCCTCCCCCGCACTGGGATTACAGGTACGCGCCACCAGGCCTGGACTGAGACATCGGCTGAGCACACCCCAGGGTGGGGCTGGCGCGGCATGTGGTGCCTGGGATCGAACCCTGGCCCCTACTAGTTTAAATCTTTGGTACAGACTTGCATGAGACGTTGTTGCCGCCTCTAGGACTCCAGCTGAACTCATGGAGAACATGGCCATGGGCTCTAGATCTCCTGCAGGACATTGCCACAGGACCCAGGCCCTCGGTGGGATTCCTTGGGTCCCTCGCCCGTGGGCAGGTCTCCTAGTCCCCTCATTTGTCCCCTCGGGAGCATATCATCAGTCCTGTGACCCATATGAAATCCTTTCCCTTTCAACTCTTGACTACCACAAGGTGTTTAGGGCTTTTTGTTGTTCTACAGAAATCTTGAAAGTGGGTTTTCTTCTCTGTGGAGAATGCCATTAGCATTTTGATAAAGATTTCCCAGAGCCTGAGGAGTGGCTTGTGTGGCATGGGCATTGTAACAGTATTAATTACTTCAACCAATAAAAATAAAATAGCCTTTTGTTCTAACTCATTCATCAACATAGTTTTCAGAATAAAGCTTTTTAGTCTCCTTGGTTCAATTCAGCCTCCATGTTTTTGTAGTGGGATTTGTCTAAGTTCACTAGTCAGGTGCAGAAATAACGCTCAGATTTGCGTGTTGATTTTTACTCAGCTTATTAACTCTGACCTGGTTCTGGCGAAGTCCTTCCAGCTATCTGTCCATGTTTACTCTTGATCTTAGTAATCTGTCTCTTCCCATTTTTAATCTTTAATTTCTCTTACTTATTTTCTTTAAAATTATATAATACGATAAAATTTTTGTCCCTCCAGTCATTCCTTCACCTAAAGTCTGTGTACGGCAAAAGCACTTGTGAAAAAGCCTCCTACGAGCCTGGGTAGTAAACTATCAGCTGGCCTGTTGTGAAGAAACAAGAGCGACCAGCAGAAGAGAGGTACCTGTTCCCACGTGACAGTGGACGCTGTGACCCCTGAGAAGGCCGCTGCAGCTGGCCACCACTCGGGTGGTTCAGCGACACTCCATGGCCACTCTGGTCCCCTGAACAGTCCTCCAGGTATTTCCACTCCTCCGAGAGTCTTCTAACGGCCTCTCCTGTAATCCTTACAGGAAAGAAAGTCACCACAGGTGTGTGAAGGGAAGCCTGTCTTGGGGCAACTGGCTCAGTGCCCAGGAGCACACCTCTGCGGCTGCCGGCTGCTCAGGCTGAGGAAGAGAACAGGTGAAAGTTCCCCTTCTGAGGGGAGCTGGAGTTTCACAGGCACAGTCTTTATAAAGCAATTCAATTGTCACCTGCCCAAGTAACATAACTGCCTTGAATACCCATGGTCATCGGCTTGTCCTAACCCACAGCAAGTTGGCTTCTCTGCCAGCAGGCATTGTTTTCAAATCACTTGTTCCAACAAGAGTTTAGAATGTTACGTGTACATGTTAAACTATGATAACAAAGCCAACTGTGTGTAACCAGTAATTAATTTAAGAAAGAAAACACTCGACGACACATGACAGCTCCTCCCTGGAGCTCTGGGCTGGGGCTGCAGTGTCTTAAGTTACAGCCCTGCCTGGAAAGCTAATTGACCTAGCGGCTTGGTGACTTTTCTTATTGTTGTAACAAAGTACCAGACATCCAAAGTTAAAGGAGGAAAAGTTGATTTAGCGCATAGTTTGAAGAGATTACAGTACACAGAGAGCTGGCTCCAAGACACGGTGGGGTCGGAGAGGAGAAATCGTCCGTGGTAGACAGAAGGCGGCAGCAAAGCAACAGGGGCCCCAGCGCAGCTCTTCCTCCCCCTTCTCTCTCATCCCAGCCACACAGGGAGCAGCACTCACGCCCTCAGCCGCAGTGCCCTTGAGCCCAGCTTCGCCCAGCGAATCCCTCCCAGGACCATGGACCTTGATGGGCTAGGGTCAAAATATTGGATGTCTTAGTAGCCCTTCTTTTTCTCCAATTTTTGGTCTGAAAACTTAAGTTGTTAAACCTCCAAAAGAGAATCTTAGTGCTAATAGTATCCTATGACATAGACACTTGAGCTTAATATCACTATTTCTGAATATCAAAGGCTTAGACTGAACATTGAACTGTTATTTTCCATCAAACATTGATATTGTAATAAATCTCTATAGAATGTGATGAAAAACAATTACACATTTTGCACAGAAATTTAGGAATCTAACCATATAAAAATTGTAGTAGGTCATTCCTATGGCACTTTTTCTTTGTCTTATTCTCTTTCTTTCATTTTTTAAATAAACATTTACTGGAGAGAGAGAGAGAGAGAGAGAGAGTATAGCAATAATTGATATGACATTAGAAGCAGCACACATTGAGAAGACCAGAATGACAGGCATTTCAAGCATGGTTTTAGTGTTACACATTGCTATCCTCAGTGTAGCTGCTTCATTCATAGATGTTACCATATATTCTTAGTCAGGGTGAAAATTCCTCAAATTACCTACTAGTTTCAAAAACCTATTGGACATTCTTAAGGCCAATATCTCACTCTTTCTGTGCATATAAGTGCATGATTTTGCTCCTGTCATGTTTCCTAACTTTTCTGCTTGCTGTCTCATTGTTGCTTAATCTTTAAGTTATTGATTTCCATTTAGCTGTGTTCTGACTTTCCATTTTTATTTCTTCTTTTGAATTCTTATAAAGAGACTATACAATATCTACACATGTAGATCTGATTTATTTCATCTATGAGTATATGTTGCAAGATACTTCCACTTATATATGAAGGTTTTAGGTTTATCATTCTTTATAGCTGAGTAATATTCCATTGTATAAAAACACTACATCTTTTTCAACCATTCTTCAGGTGATGGGCATTTTGGTTGTTTCCAAGATTTGGATATTACAAATTGTGCTGCTATGAACATAGGTACACAAACATCATTATGATATAATGGAGAAGCTGTGGGGGGAAAAGGAACCCTTCTTCACTGCTAGTGGAAATGCAGACTGGTACAACCATTATGAAAATCAGTGTGAAGACTCCTTAAAAATCTAGGACTGGAAATCCCATTCGATCTAGCTATGCCCCTCCTGGGAATTTTCCCAAAAGATCTTCTCTATTTTTTGTTGATTCTTTATGTTCTTTTTTATGTATTTATTACAGGGTCTATAGGGTTTCACTTGTAGATAGGACTTGTAGTGTTCCTTTTGTTTTCAGCCCCTCAAGATCTGGGATTACAAGCACGTGCCAATCTCAATGGCCATCTCAGTGTGCCCCAGGGGTGGGACCAGCATGGCAGGCCTGGATTGAACCCTGACCACTGTGCTCTGCCTAAATAAGTGCTTTAATCTTCTGAGTTATTTGGCTGGCCCTGTTGATATTCTTTAACAAATTCAAATTTTTCTCTCATTTATCTAGGTTGCTGAAATATTTTTGTCAAGGATCAGAATTGAATTTGTCAAATGATATTTTATTTTCTAAATATAGGGAAAAGCCACATAATTTTCCTTTATTGTGTATCAAACATTGACTATACATTTTAATTTTTATTTTTATCAGTTCATGTTTGCAGTGCTTAATGCCTGCATGAATCTTGAGCAAGTGACACACGTACATAATGTAGCTCATTTTCTTATAGTCTCTATCCCTCTCTTTCCTCTTCCTCCCTCACCTCTTGGCCCTGTCCCATCTTCAGTTCTCCCTGGTGAGCACTGATGGGCTCAGTGTGAACTGGCTGTGGTGGTGCATACCTGGATGACGTGAAGTCTCAGGCGCTGCCAGCTGGGGTTACGAGAAGGTGGAGTTCCCCTGTGGGAAGCTCCTCAGTGGGTTAGTGCGCTGTGTAGTGCATGGCTGAACGCGGCTGGGAGGTGAAACCTGGGTGGAAGAGGTGGGTTGCTGTGGGCCTGACCCAGAAGGGTTTCTCCCTGTTTTCTCTTGTTACCCTGCTGTTTCCTGCCACCAGGCCGTGGACTATTTCTCCTCTGCCTGCCTCCCTGCCCCCCCCCACCACGGCCTTGAAGCCAACTGTCTGTCACAGAAAGCACTACAAACTGGGGATCCAAGGAAGCCTTTACTCCTTTCAGTTGTGATTGTCATGCATTTCACAATAGCAAGGCGGAAAGTAAGTACTAGGAGTCCCACACGGGACAAAGTGTGGAGGACAAGGTCATGCTCATGTGAGTTGGTGCTAGAGTGGCACAAGATCATCCTCCAGCAGGCGCTGAGCAGGGCTGGTGAGAATGAGAGGATGTCACTTCCAGAACCTCAGTCCTACTGCCTGATCCAAGCAATTATTGAGTTAGGTAGAAAATGTCATTAAAATTCACTTAGCATTTTGTAACACATGATAAGTCACAAAAAGTAGGGAGTCAACAAACCACCAGAAGCTGTTGTTTTAAAGGATTTTTAATTCTCTCTGAACTTTTACTATTGAAAAAGCTATTAATAGTCTTTTTGATAGATTAAGGCCAAATGTTAAACTCATTTGTATTAAATTTAATACACTGAACACACCTATCAAATTATCACAAATTGGTAATATTTTATTTCTAATTATATCTCATGACATAGCGCTATATCTGCTCTTAATTGACAGTTTTCTACCTTCAGTAATTCCGCACTTCAGAATAAGTACTCTGAGACAAGGGAATAAGCCCAAATACATCTGTGGTCACAGATGCATGAGGTAAGGGGCTGCATACAGGTGCAAGGCAGAAACGGAAGGAAGAGAGAGGCAGCCTGAGCTCTGTGGCGGCAAGGGTCAGGACAGGGCTCTACTGGCCCAGCTTTCACAGGTTCAAGCCAAGACAACCGATCTCTCTGACAAGAGCTCTACCTCCTTGTCCACCGCGATTATTACCTTTGATTATATTCACTTCCCTCAGATGAGACATGCCACTCAGCGGTCATAGTAAAATCCTTTATCTGTTTAATTAAATCCTCTTTGATCTCATCGTCTGCTGCATATTTGCTTCTATCCTTCTTCTTCTATCTCTTCACACATCTGACTCCCTTATTTCTTGGCCTGTCACTTGCTCTGCTGAAGCATCCAGGCCAGTGGTTCTGGGTGAGGTAGGGAGGGGTGGCATCTGGCCCTGTTGCATGTTTCCACTGTTTTCCCACTGTGGGGTGAACATCAATTAAGGGAGAGAAACCTCGTCCTGCGTGGGGAGCTCCTCAGGCTGCTGTCTGCACAGAACAGTCCTTTGGGGTACTGTCGTGGTGCTGATGCCCCTGCACCCACTCCACAGGGCAGCCAAAGCCTTCTTTAGGTCCGGTTCTCTTCTGGAGACTTTGTCTTCAGCACTGTTCACGGTGGATAACCAAAGCATAGCACTGGGCACGTGGAGACAAGCTGGGTGTCGGCAACCGGTAGAAGCCAACTAAGAGCAAGGACATCGTCATCATTAACAGTCAGAATGGCTGTAATGACAGAGTCCATGCCCCGCCTGTCATGTCGTGCTCCAGAGCCAGTACGAGCTACAGCTGCTCCTTCTTTGAGACTAGAAAAGAGATTCGGCAGTGGACACACACAGCACATGTCCATGTGGCATAAGTATCTACTAAAGGAACAGCTACGCATTCAATAATGGAAAAAGATCAACAGTTGTAGAAAACCAGTGAAGCTTAATAGTATAAAAATAGCTAAAATAGTAAAATTTAGTAGTCTTAGTAATAATAACATTAATATTAATGAAAAGGAGAGACTACAAAAGGAGAAAATAAAAGACATACTATTTATTTATTTATTTATTTATTTATTTATTTATTTATTTATTTTGTGGCTGGCTCAGCCCACCCTGGAGGCAGGGCTGGCACTGCATGGGGTGCCAGGAACTGAACTGTGGTCCCTGTGCTCGCCTAAGCTTGCCTATGCAGGCCCTTTAGAATGCTGTGCTATCTTACTGGCCCAAAAGAAGTAAAATTTAAAAGAAAACAAGAGAAAAATGAGATATATTTTCAATTACAGAATAAAAAAGTTAATAGAATTAACTAAAAGTAACAAAATAAGACAAACAAAAATTAAGGACAGTAAAAAAAAACAGTAGAACCCCTCCCCCCAAACAAAACCCAAAAGTAAGAAAAATAAATATAAAATCCAACCTAAAAACAGACATGAGTCCAAACCTTTCCTGCTGCGTGGTGAGGGATTTCTTACAGGGGCTCAGGGCCCTGGAGCCAGCAGATGGGGTGCTGGATACTGGGTCCGACTGAGTACCCACCCTTTGCTCTGTGGATGCCGAGTGTGCTAGGCGTGCTGGGGCTCAGGCGTCCCCTCTGCAATCTCCCAGGGCTCTCAGGGCTCCTCCCGCGCTGTGGGCCCCGTCACTGCCATGTCACTGGGTGTCAGGACAGGGGGCTCGGGAGAAGTCTCCTTTCTCCTTTTCAAAAAAGAAGCAGAGCCTGGACTCTGCGCCAGAAGTGGGCAGCGAGGGAGGCCAGGCGGCCTGCTGAACGCCAGCTCCCACTGCGGCCACAGAGCCCTCAGGGACCACAGGCTGTCCTGGCTGTCGCCCCGAGGGGGACTTGCACTCCTGCTTAAGCGTCCATTGCCTGGCCTTCTATGTGAGCATCTCATGCCCATCTCCCACCCAACCCTGATGGGAGGTGACACCAGGGACCCTGAAGTATAGTTCTTCTGTGACTTTTGCTTTCAGGGATAGCTCAGTCTTGAACCATGAACAACTTCCCACAATGGCTTCGGGTTGCCTCTGCCTCCACGTGTGCAGGATCTAGAGTGACTTCTTCTGTGTCGCTGGTCACCCTGGGAAGCGGTTGCATTTAGGACAAAAGCCTGCTGTGCCTTCACAGCCTTCGGGAACCATGGGGCCCTGTCCTGCTGGCTCCTGCTTCCTCGGAGCTGGCGAATCTCTCCAGCTTGCCCCATGGCACAGGGATCAGGGCCAACGAGCTGCACCGCCCTCCCGCTCCTGCTGTGCTATCCCCTACTTCTCCGCAGGATCTAGTTCTCTCGTCTGTTCTTTCCGGATTTCTGCACTGTTGTTTTCCAGCGGCCTCCATTCTGGGCCCCAGGGAAGCTGCGTTTTGCTGCCTCTTTTTTACTGAGCTATTTTTTTTCCCTCTATATTCTTTTTGTACAAAGTTCAGCACTGAATGAAATAAGTTTCCCTGTGAAGAAGCACGGGCACAGGTTTAAAATCAAGGAAGATGTGCAAGACAAACCAGTCCTGGCGCTCAGAGCTGTCCTAAAGGACAAACTTGAAAATAACCTCATTTCGTTTAGTTAAGTGCAAAGAAAGAGATGGATAAGTAAGAACTAAGATTGAGAATATCACTAGAGTGTTAAAGTGTGTTTTAAAATAGCACATGACCATGATAGAACTGAAATTATAACATATGAAAGTGACAGCTGAGTGGATGAGCTTATCGCTGATTAACACTGTACCACACTAGAATAAGACAGCGTGGGTTTGGGGTTCAGTGAGTGAGGGCTGCCTCACCTGGACGGCTCCCTGGGTTGCATACCCAGCGCCCCTCAGCTAAGCTCGGCTAAGCTAGACTAAAGCTATCTAAAGTATTCAGTGGTATTTATTCAAGAATAAATAAACTAACAAATAGAAGGAAGCAGTGATTCACAATCTAGAACCAGTGGAAAAATGGCATCTGCTCTTACAGGGTCCTTGAGCTAAGCCCGAGTTTGTACTTCCAAATAGATGGAAAACCTTTAAATCCAAGGCAGTATTTCTGCCCTGCGAAGCCTGCACCGCAGCAGCGGGAGGAGGAGAGTGAGGAGCCTCTGGACCTGGTTTTCTTCGCTCTGAAACTTCAGACCACTGAAGTGTGTGGTCTCACACACACTATAATGTGACATAGAGCTCCAAATTTTAAAAATGCTATTGACAAAAACAAATTTTATCGATTATATTCTACAGCTGTGGAGCATACACAGGGTCCAGGCATGTGTGTGCATCGCCACGCCTAACCCTTGCGTCCATTCTAGTTCTCATATTTGGAAGGTGAATTTTAGTGATGTCGGCTTGTGAACTATCCCTAAATTTGTCCCTTTAAGACAGACAGTGAGACAACTGTGCCTTTGCCCTTGATTTGTCTAGGAACTTAGGCATTCAGAGAAGCTTCGCAGTGCTTTTTACTGTCACCATTTCCTCAGGGTGCTTCTTGGCAAATACTGCAGTGGGGGATTTATGAATTTCAAAACTGGGCTGAAAGTGACTTTCAGTAAAACATTATAACCTACTTAAAGCCACAAACAGAGCTGTAGAACCAGAGCTTTGTTGGTGACAATTGCAGAGTAGAAGTGACCCCTTGTGGCCCCATAGGCCACCTACAGAAGTGGACCTTCGTGCGCATGCACAGTGTCTTCCTTCCAGCCCTGGCAATGACCTTTCAAGAGGTCTGCGACGTCGTGGTGCGCTGGAAGCCAGGTGGCAGGCGATCTCCTCAGCAGCTCCTGGGCCTGAAAGTGACCTCAAGTTCAGCTTCAGAAAACCATTATGTATTATTTAGAGCACTGGCCAACACCATTCTTGGAACACAGAGCTCATCATCAAACTCAGACGCATAATGGTAACAGCTGCCATTTGTCCAAGCAGCAGGCCCACATGCTGCGGGGAAAGAGCTGGGACCAACCATGACGTTTCTGGACTCTCGCTTGGCAAATTGTGTTCAGTATGTGCGAGAAGGGCAGCAGAGAACTATTCGTTAACATTTGCAAATAATTCTTAAAATTGAAAAGCTTATGACGCTAGAGCCAGGCCACAGTGAGTCTCCCACGCAGCGCCCTTGGGGTGCCCGTCAGCAGGCGTGGCTCACAGCTGCACGCCGATCTGGCCTCCTCACGTAGCTATTGCTCTGCTGCTCTCTCTCCCACCACTGGAGCAAACAGCTTTCACTCCAAGATGCGAGGAGCAGAGGCCGATGTCGGCTCTTGGTATCAGAGCCCTGACCTTGTCCGGATGGCCCCGGGTAGGGGAGAAGCATGAGGGCAGATGGTCCTGCAGAGGAAGGAGGTCCAGCCCTGTGCGCGGGAAGCCGAGAAGGCGGGCGCAGGGTGGGAAGTGGAGCCCAGGCCCTCCCCTCGGTGGCAGCCTCTGCCCCACAGGCTTTCTGCCCCACTGCTTGGTCCCTGCCCTGCCCAGCCCTTTCTGAGAGCCCGGCCAGGGAGCATAGGATGCTTCTGGATCCCACAGCACTGATTTCTATTGTGTAGTTTGGGGTCCTGTAACTTCAGGACCACGGTGAATTCTGGCTGTGAGCATCACTGGACCGAGACCCTTAGGAACACCAGCGATGCACACTGGAGGGCGCTTTCCCACGTGGTTTCTGCCCCTGTTGGTGCAGGGACCAGTGGAGCTGCTGGGAGGACACGGCCTGGATATGAGCGGCATTGTGTGCAGATAGCTGGAGTCCAAGCCGGGGGAGGAGGAGCGCGTGGACCTCTGTAGTCCTGTGTGCCGCTGGCCACCGGTGCCGTAGTCCTCGGGCTTTGAATGAGGGTGGCACCGGGCATCTCAGCGAGCCGCGAGTCTTCTTCCTGCGAGGGGGGCACCACTGGCCCTGCGCGCACCCTCACCAGCTTCTCAGGCTGAGCAGCCCCAGGTTTCCAAAGCCTGGCCCAAAGCTAGGCAAGTTCTCCTGGACCCGCCCCTCCAGAGCCACGGGTCCCCACGACACAGGTCCTGCCCTCTGGGTTCTTAATCAGTCATTTGACTAAAGAGAGGCTTGCTGTCGTGTATTTGGTTCTGCATTCTGATAGTGTCCGCCTCATTAATAGCCATTTATGCTGCCTTAAACGATTACCCCACAGAGGCATACGAAATAATTGTCGTGCATTAATGTAAATGTCTACTTTTAAGAGTAAATTTATTGCACAATTTTTAATTTACATTAATGATTTATAAGTATAATTTACACACATTCAAAATAATATATCGACATTTAGTAAATAAAATGTCTAAGACATAGTACTAAATTCCATCTCATAAATAATTTTATTTTAAAAGGAAATGATGAAATTCATAAATAATAAAAGGATAAACTCAGCTGCCTCTGATTCTGAATTTCCTTTGAAAAACCGTGCTCTATGAAATGATGATATAATGCATTAACAATTCTCCTGTGTTTCTAGATTTTTATTTTTATTATTTACTAAGGAAGTGAACGATAGACTTCTACGTTTTACTCTGATTGCCTTTCATTTCTTTACAACTTCACTCCACCTGAAAGTAATCTAGGGGAGGTCACAGCTCCCCACGGCCGAGGGACGCAGAAACACTCAGGGAGCTCTCCGAGGGAGGAAATGGCGTCTTTACTGCGCCTCTCTATTTCTGTGCCGCCCTCGTGGTTAAGTGACGGGGAGCTCAGAGCAGGCCAGACTCACAGTCACACCTCTTATCCTTTTATTAACCTTTCCGTTTTTATGATCTGTCAGGCATAGATACACATCTGCTCAGCAGACCAAACCCATACCTAGCCGCCTGCCTAAATAGTTCAAAGGTTACCAGTAAAAGTACCTCGGGTGTAAAAATGGTGCCTACTTTCCTGTTAAGAGAAACATGTCCTACGCGTCAGAAGCCGCAGAACTGTTGGTTTATACCTGGGGCGAGCGGAGCCCGGGCCTAGAGGAGGAATAACGACTCCGGCTGGCCGTGTGCGCTACGTCATTAACGGGAGAGGCGTGCTAGTCAACCAGCGGCACACGGAAACCAAAACCAAACCAAGTATTTGTGCCAAACCGTTCCCACGCTTGGGGCCCTGCAGAACCTCGCAGACACCAGCTTGTTCTACATCCTGAGAAAGTGCTGCCTCTGTTGGCCTCTGGGGACTCTGGGGAGGTATGGGAGAGCCATCCGGGCTGAACCCTGGACGGGCAGGGAAAGCTCGGAGAGGAGCTACCCATTCGTCCATGACATAAACGCCAAGCACGTGTGCAGACACTTTCAGGGGCCACCCCCAGGAGCTCGAATGTTGGCCACGAAGCTTACCAGCCTAAAACGATGTTTTACACAATGTCTTCGATTTTAATGGCGGAAATTTCTAGCTATTTTGAATGATAACAAGACAGAACTTTCATTTGCAAAGGTAAGGTTAGTTACTGGCATACAAATACAAATCTTTCCACTTGATGTTGTCTTTCCCACGAGAAATAAAATCCACAGTGGACCGGCTAGAAGCTGACCTGGTAGATGTTTGGCTCTGGGTTGTCTACTGAACCTGCACTGGCCAGGAAATATCTGCTCAGTGGACAACCGTGAACCCTCTAGGAATGTCAGTGCCTTTCTGTGCTCTGACCTCTCTCCCACGAATTTGTGGCAAGGGAAGAAAGGGTTTCCATGGCAGTGTTGGGAGCGTATGTAACCCGGAGGCCAACAGCAGTGTGACATTCACTGCCTTACTAGGAGTTAGCGTGAAACTGAGGCGTGAGATTTGTTACCAAAGAGAACGTACTTATCCCTCAAAATTCCAAAATACAGACATTCAAAATAATATTTTATATTTATATTGTAGGTAGTTTATATCTTAGAGTGCTACCAGTGAAAATAGCAAGGTAAATGATTTTAATACCAGGCAGAAAAGGAATATATAATTAGCCTGAATAATAGCCTTTCAGAGGGGCTGGGGAGGCAGCTCCATGGCACAGTGCCTATCTGGCAAGTGCAAGGTGGTGAGTTCGAACCCCAGTCCTACCCCCGCCCCAAATAGACTTTCAGCAGGTACTTACCGTATTAACACAAACAAGCAAACCAAACCAAACAGTGCCAACCCTCCCAGTGCCTTGCATCACCATATGGGGTGGACATAGACACGCAGGTCTTCTTGACTCCTGCGCTGGGTGTTCTCCAGGTCTATGATTAAGATATCAGCTGGTGAGGTGCAATTATGCTGTCAAAGAAGGAGCAGCAAACCTGGGATTAGTTGCTTCCCTCCCTCCCTCCCTCCCTGGTCTCAGGGGCCACCCTCAGTACAGGTGTTCCCAGTTATCAATCACTGAGGGCTCCTTGGGATTTTCTCTTGCAATCAGCTTTCCCGGACTTGTTGATGCAAAGAGTGCACTGGCCTCAGGCGAATGGCTTAAAAGCACTTGTCATTCAGAGAGCATTTTATGTTGTCTCCACTAGAAATGATTGCTTTCTGCCAGATTTATGGATGGAGGGGGGGCACCACATCCAAGCTGCTGGTGGAAATCACTGGTGGGAGGGGGTGCAGGACGGGCAGCTCCACAGCTGCCGACAGCTTCGGGAGGTTCTTTCCATTCCTGTTTGCCTCTCCATTTGAAACCTGGAGTTATTGTGCTGCTGCTGACATTGCTGCACAGGCCAGATGGAGGAGCCTGTTTAACCAGTATTTCCTCAGACCACACAGAGATAAGGATTAAGCACTGCCACAGTAACACCGGGAATGTCACCCACCATTGGAATGTGAGAACCTGGACCCGTAGGGTCCCTGCTGGCTGTGGTAAACATACCTGGTTGGAAGAAGACTAGAAACCCTCTCAGGTTGATCCTGGAGAGGCCACAGTGTGCGCCTTGAACCCTTAGAAGAGCATGCCATGGACCCAGGGGCCAAGGGCCGAATGCAGGAATGTGTCAAGGACACCTTGTGCAGTAATGAACATTTCCACTCTCCCAAACCTTTTCAGTGCCTGCCCCTGGAAGGCAGCCCTCTCTTCACCAGGTGGCTCGGCTCCTCGGAGTCCGCTTGTCTCCATTACTTTTCTTGCTGCTGAACAAAACACCCAACACTCAAAATTTAAGGATGAAGCCTTTGGTCTCACAGTTTGTCGAAGAGGCAGCTCCTCATGGGCCAGCTCCCCGGCAGGGAGGCCGGGCAGAGGTGCATGCAGAGAAAGCACAGTCCATGACAGGCAGGCGGGCGGGCAGGTGGGCAGGTGGGTGGCGGCCCAGGAGGAAGCTGTGAAGCCCAGCAGCGTCGGTGGCAGCAGCCTGCTCTTCCTCCCTTGGGCCCTTCTCAGCCACTCCACCTTTGGGGCTGCCACCCACTGCCGGCGTGGGCCTCCCCGTTACCCACACCCAGGACTGTGCCAGAGAAGCAGTGGCAATGAGACACATATCACAGCTCCACGCACTCTGGAAGTAGCCACCTCAAAAGCCCCACCTGTGACGGGCTGAGGCTCTGAGGGGACAGCTGGACACATGCCATAAACTGGGTCCACGGTCTGGGCCACCTAGGTTTGGAGATGTAGGTTTCTTAGTCTGTGTGTGGTGGTGCTGGTGGTGGTGGTGGTGGTGGTGGTGGTGGTGGTGGTGTGTGTGTGTGTGTGTGTGTGTGTGTGTGTGTGTGTGAGAGAGAGAGAGAGAGAGTATTCATTTAAATGTTTTATCATAATAAAATATATAAAACCACTTAATAATTTCTAAGTGTGCTATTCCTTGGTATTTTTAAATATATATTTTTTATTTGTTTATTTATGTGTTTACCAGGATATTATGCTGTTAGTCATCACTTGACTAGAAGGAAACTCTGAGGCACCCCAAAGGGTGTTGAACCTGAAAATTACCACACACACAGCCGTCAAACACCAGCATACAAAAGCAGGCTGGACCCACGGGACCGTGAAGCTCTAGGAGTCCGGAGCCGCCCATGCACGGAGACACAGGCCGCTGGCGTTCAAGGGGGTTTCAGAGTGGGTGTAAGAATCAGTGGCATAGACTTCAGTGGCATTAATTATATTTGTTACCAGACTTTACAGTTCACTATCCGCCCATTTCTGGAGACAGAAAGAAAGACGACAGAAGCAGAGTGTGGAGGCAGGGGTAGCGTCCCCCACACCCCTCCCTCCTTGTCTCCTTTCCTCCTTCAGTGCTGGGGTCTGAACTCACGCTAGCAAGTGCTCTGCACTGAGCTACGTCCCTGCACATTGAGATCGTACATTCAGCCAGCTTCTCGCTCACTTGAGCCGGCTGGCCTTGAACTGGTGACGCTCCCCCTCGGCTGCTCAAGCCACCGAGCTTGCAGCTGCAGCCTGGCTGCTGGCTGCTGGGTGCTGCATCCTCCCGGCCACCCATGCGTCTGGCCGACAGTGTCCCTTAGTTCCCGCAGGCTGGTCTGGCCCGCAGTGTCCCAGGCCGCACCGCAGTCCCTTGCTGTTTTGTGGTTTGCCTTTGGCAGACTCACTTTTTCATGGGTTTTCAAAAACTATGAATCTAAATTATTTATCGCCGAGTTTTCATTATACTGCAGGGCTTTTCAATACCCTACAGTATACATATATTGTTAAAACTACATAGGTTTACGAATTTAAAAAATGACCAAGAACACAAGAAGTGTTTTTGAAAATGTGGGAAAGGTTTATAAGTGTGGGAAGGGTTTATTAAGCCTTAAAAAAGTATAAATACTAAAATACGTACAAGGTTTCTACTTTGCTGATTTTCACTTATCTCGAGGGGTCAGGAACACAACTTCTGTGATAAGCGAGGGAAACCTGCACAGGGAAGGCAAAACGAAGAGAGATTGTGGGATGAATTCAGGGCCCAAGCAGGGTCAAAGCCCTCCCACAGAAATTCAGCTTCTCTTTGGGCTAAGACCAGGGGCTTCTCTGGGAGGCCCACCTTTATTCAGTCACCAGAGGCCTGGAGGCTGAAGGATTCTCCAAGTGAGGTATTAAGCTAATCTGCCCGGGAGTGCGATCCCTTGGGCTACAGCCCCTGTCTCGTTGACATTCTAGCCAGGGCTCCTGGCTGCGGCCTTGTCTCACCCTTTGAGGCTTCTCAGCTTCACCCTCCACTATGGGCCTCAGCAGCTGTCGGTGACTCATGGAGGCTCACAAACCTCCGGAGGGGCCCAGGCCTTGGACAGACTCACAGTGAGCCTGGAAGCCAGTTGGTTAATGAACCCCGCTTGGGGCTGCTTCACCGTGATCTCCATCACCTGCAGACTTTGAATTTCTTTTTGCTTTTTGTCTATTGTTTGCAACACTCTTAGAAGCATAGGTTCACCGGGGCCTGCTCACATCCCTGTTCCATAGTCATCTTATGATGGTAATCTACTGATTAGGGAGGCTTGGAGACTGTCATGGTTGTGTCTAGCTGTTCCCGCAAAGCCTCATGCAGTCATGGGCTGGACTTCTAGAGTCTGTCATTAACTCATTATCCACTGGGATTATGGGTCTGAGCACTGCTGGGATTATGGGTGTGAGTGCTGCTCCCAGCCTGTGGTGGAGAGCATGAACACAACTCAAGAGAGACAGAGAGACAGGCCTGCTCTTTGCTGCCTCATTGCTCCTACTCCTCCCTTCCCTCCCCGTTCTTGGCCACTGCCATGAAGGGTCGCTCCCTCCCGTGTGCTGCTGCCTTGGAGCCAGCTGGGTAGAAGCTGAAACCTCCACTGGCTGTGAGCTAAGGCAACCTTTCCCTGCTTCATTTTGAGTGCCAGGTATTCTTTCCAGCACTGGGAGAACAGCAACCACGACAGGGACCTAAGATCCCAGAAATACCTTCTGTGCTACAAAGAGAGCTGCAGGCCCCCAGCCAGAGCAGGCCCCCAGCAACTGCTGCTACCCAGAGACCCTGTCCTCTGAGGAATACTGGCCAGACCTCAGGGGCCCAAGCAGCCCCTTTAAGCACGGAGCGACTCAATCCCAGAAGCGACCGCAGGTCTCAGCACTCTGTGCTTGCTGTGTTCCTTCGTTTTCCCCTCTTTGCATGGCACACGAGACGATGTAGGTATACACTGTAAGAGGGGTGCTCCACCCATCCTCCTGCACTGTGATGGCCTTTCCACAAAGCTACCCCAGCTGGCTTTTGGCTCCTAATCACCCGGTGCACCATATCACTCTATCTTTGCGTGAGCATGCCCACAGCGTCTGACAGGTGATTTCTGGTCCCGACAGGCGGGTTCCCCACTGCTGGAGAGCACCTGCTCTCAGTGCTCTTGCCATGCTGAGCCCATCCCTCTTGTGAGAATGAAGCTCTGGGCTTTGCTCATGGGCCCTGGGATCATCTGTTCAGGTGTTTCCCGAGGGAGCAGGAGTGTGGAGTGATGGGCATGGTGGGGAAGAGCAGCACCCTATGTGGGAGGGAGTCTGCCGGCAGTGGAAGGGTGCGTCACACTCCAGGAGGCAGGTCCTCTCCCCATCTGGGATATCGGGGCGCCAAGTCCCCTGCCTTTGCACTCCGGCCCTCACCTGGCAGCCCTGGTTCTCTTGGTCTCCTGGCCTCAGAATGAAAATCACATCAGCTTCCACTGTCTCCAGGGCTCTGGGCCTGAGGCCCTGTCCTGGCTGCCTTGCGGCCCAGACTGGCAGGCTTCCCAGCCTCCTTTCTGCAGATTCCCTTGGCTCAGTCTGTCCAAGGGCAACAGCTTAGGGTGGCGCTTCAGGGGTGGCCCATGCGGTACAAATACCTAATTTAATTTTTATGTGGCCTCTTGGTATCAGAGGCATGCTACAATCTCTAACGTCAGGGCAGTTCTGGGCTACAGCGTGTGGAGTTGCTGGGAGGCTTAGCCCTGGGGAACCTTTCAAGCCCTACACTGCTTTGTCAGGCTTGTAGTAAAATGTCAGCACCTATTCAGCC
The DNA here is from genome assembly GCA_004027915.1 of Capromys pilorides. Lineage (NCBI taxonomy): Eukaryota > Metazoa > Chordata > Mammalia > Rodentia > Capromyidae > Capromys > Capromys pilorides. Next base: position 6,548 of record PVKN010001329.1, on the reverse strand, counting down.
CACTCAAAGCGAGAGAAATGTATTCCGTCATTGTTTAGGGACCGAGAAGCAAAAAATCCAGGTCCAGGAGATCGAGAGCCCCTCCGGCGACCCCAGGGAAGTACCTGGTGTCCCTTGGCACTGAGCCCCTGCCGAACCCTGACTCTTGTCCCACCCCTTGTCCGGGACCTCTGATTTTATACAGCTCCTCTTCTGCTCCTTCTAAGTCTGCTTCTCCTAAATGCAGCCATCATTAAAACAATCCTCATCCACTAGGAAACTTTTTTCTCACAGCCTTTAATCGCATGTGCCAGACACCATTTCCAGATAAGGTCCCATGACGTGGTCTAGATGGACAGGATTTAGGGGGACCCTGTGCCACATGCTCCCGGTCCCCAGGCTTGTGCTTAATCTCCCTCCTCATCCACGCTGTCTCTGACCCGCTTTTATTCTGACACGGTGCCACCACCTGGTACCTTAGCAACTCCTGTGAGTCCTCCAGTATCAAGGAAAGCTTTAAAATCTCCAGCTCGTGGTCCTTGGAATTCCCTTTCATACAGTGGTACAGGTCTGTGTCAGTGCTCGGGTGTCTTCAGTTTTGCATATCCCTATTTTTCTAAGAGGTGAAACAATCTGGCCTTTGTACCTCTCTCTTCTCTACTTATCTACTACCGTCTTGTTAGTCTCATAGTGCTAGACACAGGAGCAAGAGACCTATCGTTAGCTATAACTGGGTAATTTCTTCATGAAATCCCCTAAACTTGCACATTTTTGTAACTGCATTGCATAGCTCCAGCAGGGTTCTATGTTGTACATGGTTCACGAATTTATTCCTTAAAATTTGCAGTTTTAAAGGAGCTGATGCCAGAACTGGAGACTCGTCCACTGGTGGAGAGATGTTGGGATTCTTTCTCTCACACCCTCCATGTGATCCACACGTCACTTAGGCACGTTGGGGAAAATCCGAACGAGGGCGGCTGGGGAAGGCAGAGCCAGCTTCAAGCAGCGATTCCAACGAACAAAGGGAAATGCGAGCAGTCGAAGTACTTTTAAAATGAAGATAGTTTTCAATTGATAGCATTACAGCTTTAAAATTATCTTGTTCTCTGGCATATGAGTTCTTCTAGTGTAAACGCACTGCAAGGAAATGGCATTTAATGGACCAGCAGCCTGGCCTGGGGCAGATACACCTCCTGCCCACCACAGCCCTGCGTCCCCACTGTCCTCTAGGCAGTGAGGAAGTCTCCCCAAGAGCGAGGATCTTCCTACCTGGCACCTGCAGTCCCTGGTGTGGCCCTGTGCCCAGCTCTCGCCAAGAGACTGAGGAGGGAGCCGTGTCTTGAGATGTGTGTCTTTTCCCTCAGCCACTTCCCCATCTTCTCTCTGAGGGCAGGGGGCTCGGGGCCTGAGAAGAGAAAGCCATGGTGCAGCAGGAAGACCCAGGGTGCAGTGGGAAGACCCAGTCTGCTGCGTTCCTCAAGCTGAGGTGGGGCTGAGGCAAACGGGCCCAGGAGCCAAGAGCTCATTAGAGCCAACGTGAGGACGGCCACTGGGAGTGAGAGAGATTCTAGCTGCTCACAGGAAGTTTTGGGTCCTGGGTTTGATAAAGTACGAAAAGCCCACTACAGAGGTCACAGCAGGCCAGGTGTTAGTTGCCACAAGAACAGCAGAAGTGGGGCTCGTTCCTGGGACTCTTATATCGCAGGCAAGAATTATGACAAGAAGGGAAGGCTTTCACTGGGGTTATTTCCTTTATGCATTGAGGGTCTGCTTGGTCCCACAGGGCTAATGACCTGGGCGGATTCTTTCTCAGGTCTTAGGGTCTTGCCCAGTCAAAGAATTTTATGTCCTCGTTTCATGACATTTTCCATCCTGTTTTTTTTTTTTTTTTTTCTTTCCAATGGGAAGCTTGTCTGCCAAGCCAGGAAGCCTGCGTCAGACACCAGGAGCAGGACAGCTGCCCCTCAGTGCTGTTCATTGGCCAGTGCCATTGTGGCTGGTGTGGACAGCAGTATAGTGAAGTTGGAGCGTCATGGGCAGACCTGAGGTGGTGGTCATGGGCTTAGTGGCCAGCTGGAAAATGCAAGCAAGCAGGGCCTCAAGGCCAGGCAACCCAGAAGGAAGCGGTTCTTCCAATTTCTTTGGGAACAGCAAGGGACGGATGCAGCCAGACTTGAGCCCACTGAGACTAACTCTGGGGAAATTGGTTTTCTTTGAATGCTTGTAGCATTCGGCCCAGCCCAGTCACGGGCAAGCTGTCACCACTGAGACACCAGGGCTGTGAGCCGTTCAGTGGCCCAAAGCCTCGTATAAGTTGCTGAAAGAACTAAAGCGGCGGCACCTCCTAGATTCTCTGTGGCAAACAAAGGGAGCGTGGCTGACTGCGTGGCCTACGGGAAGCCATTGCGTACAGTCCAGAGCAGAGTGTGCAGCTCGGAAACAAAGTCGAGCAAAGACTACGCGAGAAAAGAACACAGAAAAGCTGCAAACATTTGAGAGCGCTCCGTTGGCAAATTTTAAATTTGCCTAATGCCTAGCTTCATGCAGGCAAGAGCAGGAGGGCACGCGGAAGGCCCTAGGAAGGGTCCTCCGCGGGCGGAGTAGTGGATGCCAAGAAGGACCGCTCCTGTCCCAGCGACGAATGGCTGGGAGAAGGGGGCACCAGGGCGGCGGAGGGTGGGACCTCCTCCAGGTGAGGGGCCCCTTCCCAGCTCCTGACCACCAGAGCTCGGGCCTCGCTCCTGGACAGCGTCTGCTGCTGCTGCTGCTGCTCACATCCTCTTTCTGAGTGAGAGCACGGGCTGCGGGTCACCCACCCAGGCGTGGGGAGGACAGGTCACCTCTGTCTCTGACCTGGAACCTCAGGTCCTGACTTGCAGGCTGGCTCCCTGACCGCGGGAACGTGGGGTGGGATTAGTATGGGATCTTGGGGCGGATGCGCCCCCTCACCCCATTCCTTACTCCCCCACCCTGAGAGCTGTCCAGTTTCTGGCAGAAGTGGGCTCTGCTCAGAGCCACAGGGCTCGGTGTAGCTGAACCGGCCTCCAGGGACTGCGAGGGTGTCCGGCAGGATGTCCACCCCAACAGCTTCATGCCGCCCTGTGAAAACTCTCATAGCTGCAGAACACACACACTGTTGGCAAATCCAGTGAGAGATGTGAGGCCGCACAGCCAGAGAAAAGCTTATTTTCAAGATTGACCTATTTGTTTATTCTTCCCTATATGTGTAGCAACCTTTTGGTTAAGGCTGTATGATTGTCACCAGAGATAAATCACATCAACAGTGAGATAAATAAAAATCCATTGGGTTTAGAACAAAGCATTTTTCTCATGATGTTTAGAGAAAATCTTGTACATGGTATGAGTGTGATCCACAGACCCGGAGAACATTTGTAGAGTGTGTGTATCGGTCTTACAGATTTAATGAGAAGATCTGTGTATAGACTGAATGAAATATCACAGAAGCAGACCTTCAGCTCTCACAATACATTTCAATGCACTATGTTAAAATATTTTAAATCATATGACTGTCATAAAAAGAAATACGCAAGGGAAACTACAACTTATAAGTGATTGTCTTTTGTTGATCAATTGTTTATTCACTTGAAACATTAGTGGTACTTTTTAATGTAACTGGAGACTTCAGCTCATTTCAGTAACCTTTTCTCTAGCTTCTGAGTCTGGAAGTTAAATATGTTTCAAAGCAAGACTGGCAACCTATCATAAAGTAGTTGTTCAGTAGTAAAAAAAATGTATAGTCCATGTCCATTTTGTTGATTTCTAACATGCGTGCTCAATGATATAAACTTAAACATAATGTCCTTTCATGGAATAAAAGAATATTTCCACTGGACACTTTCTGCTGATGTAGAAATCCACGTCCAGTTGGCCTGAGAGAAAACACTGGGGAGAGGACTTTCCTGTCACCCACAGCAAAGCGCCCCTTCGGCCCCTGTCAGGTGTCCTGTGATAGGCGCTGTCTGTCTATGGGCACAGAACCAGGCGTTTTTACAAAAACAAAATGAAACAAAAACACCAAATAACAGTTAAAATAAGATTTCATGGCCGCTAATTCCCACAGAATTTACCAAGCATTGAATTAAATCTGCATTACAAAATAGTCTATGTGAATATTTTAACACTAAGAAAGGAGGGAGAAAATTTTATTTAAGGTAGAGAAAATCAATTTGGTTGAAGACAGTTTGATAAAAAACACTAAACTCCATTGAAATCAATTTCCCCAAGCTAAAATAAAAACACCCTTTCTCTTATGAGCTACTCTGCAGAATGCTTTGAGTTTGATGTCTATTGTGAGGCTATTTTTGGCATAAGTAACTGGGAAAACAATATCATTTGAATCTATTTAGTGTAGCAAAACTGTTATAGAAATTGTAGAAGAAAACATTCATTGAGATACAAATTAGTTTGTAAAGAAACATTAGCCGAAAGACAATTCATTCTTTTAAAAGTCTTGCCTTTAACTCTCTGTATAATGACTATTAAACTTCTTTTTAAAAGGAATGATACAGGAAGTCAATTAACGTTCACCCTAACGACAGCGTGAATGGCTGTGTGTCTCCGCCTCTTCCTCTCAAGTGCACGTTAACGTTGGCACCAGAACATCGTGGGCACCTAGGATTCTTGCTGACTCCATTGGAGGGCAAAACCCTTTCATATCTGCATGAATCCAAAGGGTACCAGACATTGAAATTGGCTACTTTTAAAGGGATAGTTGTTTACAGAGTTTTTCACCATAGTAACCAACATATTTTTTCCTTTTTCGAGTTTATTTTTTGATTGAAGATAAAATTAAGCCCAGAGGGTATTGTTGAGCTCTACAAATGTAACATGGATGGGTGACTACGGCTCAGCTGTTGGACATCACGGTCAAGAACCACTTACTTTTCAATGATTTTGACCTTGTTGGGCCAAAGGTGGGGGGGATGGTGAGGAGGTCCCTGGACTTGATCCAGGTTTTCCCTCTGTAGGGATCTTCTTGATCAGCATTCCCATTGGCTGCTGTCCACCTGGAAAATTCTTCCTTGCTCCCATGAACACAGCTAAAGCCAGGCCTGCTGAATACACCTCCTTGGGTATGATAAAACTCCCTCCATGGCCACCTGGGGATAGCAGTGTCCTCGGTAGCTCACGGGGCCCTTGGTCCTTAACCTTCCCGAGCCTGTCTGGCACTGTGCCTGGCCTGGAACAAGCACCCCACTCCCTGTGCTGGGTCAGCCTGTGGGGGGCGTGCTGGGTGCTTCCTTTTCATGGCTTCATGCCCTGGAGTAGCACCTCGCTCCAGCAGTGCACACTCCTGCCCTTTCTGGCTTCGTTTTCCAGTGCAGTTCTGTCTCCAACGTCCGTGCGCCTGTGGAGTTGCTCTGAAGAAACTGCCTTGCTGCATAATATGGCGCAAGAGTTCTCAGATCTCACAGCAAATATCCTCCTATGATACATGTGAGCACTAGATGTTAGCTTTGATTTTCAAAGACTCAAGTGACTGAAGTGGAAGGCGTGATATCTTTGCACGACTTTTACTCATCAGTTCTTTGGCCCTACTTGTGTTTCACACGGAAGCACACCAAAAGCTTTTCATTAGGACTAATTTTAAAGCCTAAAATATTGGTGAGCACCTTCCCTCCCAGGCCTCCTTCCACTCAATACAAACACTGCTCTGGAAACCTGAGCAGGTTTGCTGGGGAGTGGGGGCTCCAAGTTCTGCAGCAGCTCTTCTTGCACAGTGGTGTCCGTGTGGTCATCTGTCTCCTGATGACGTCATGCGCAGCATGCCTGAGGCCACTCATGGTGTTGACCCCACCTGAAAAGGGGTGTGGTAATGGCTTTATTATATCTGATGGCTCTGGGTTACCCCAGTTACAGCCTTCATGAGTGTGTACCCACTGTGTGGCACCAGCTACCTCTTCTCATAGTTGTTTCCTCACTGTGGGAATCTCCTGTTGCTACTGTCAGTGGCTCGTGTCTGATTCCAATAGGGAATTGAGCATCACACTGGGCATCATTTCTTTAAGACAGCAATCAGCTCTGAGGTACAGTGGCTCATAAACCTACATACACATGCTTGGCCCGTGGTTCTATGGAACAGTGGCAGACTCAGCTCAGGCCGCTCCCCACTTCCTTCTCCCTTCTTGGAGGAGCACTGATCCAGGCTGAGCTCCAGGCCTGAGCCTCTCCGCAGCACAGGTGACTCAGCATCCAAGCCAAATCATGCGAGCGTGGTAGAGGCCTCAGCTCAAGTCATAGTGACTGACTCTGCTGGTCCACGCAGCCCCACAGGCTTAGCCTGATGTGGACCAAAGGAGAAATGCATGCCCCTCAGCCTGTAGCACCTCCAGTCCATCCCGTGGCACCTGGTAGCTGGGAGGCTGAGAGTCTAAGTATCATCCTCATTCGGTCCTGGTCCTATGTCCTGCCCCTATCTCCCAGCATTGACAAGCAGAAGTAAGGCTGATAAAAATGAGATGATGTGATTCATAAATTAAAAACTTACTTATTGCTCTTTTGTGATCTGCCCTTCCTATTACATGATAATGTAAAAAGAAAATACATAC
>PVKN010001328.1:0-53697 GCA_004027915.1 Capromys pilorides | reverse complement strand
GAGACTCTCACTATCTGATTCAAGCTAGTTTTGAATTCATTATATAGTCCAGGCTGGTCTCAAACTCAAGGTGCTCCACCTACCTCAGCCTTCCAACTGCTGGGATTATAGGTATGAGCCACCATGCCCGGCTGAACAAATCTAATTCTCTTCAGTCATGTGTGTGTGTGTGTGTGTGTGTGTGTGTGTGTATATGTGTGTGTGTGTGTGTGTGTGTGTGTGTGTGTGTGTATGTGCGTGCGCACATGCGCTCATGATCAAGAGATGGAGCAGGAGGACAGGATGAGGGGATGAAAAAGGAATTCATATGTGTTATGCACAGGTACCAAGTCCAACCAAGGAACATGAATATCTGCTGTGTCCAGTACAGCCAGGACAGTGGAGGATGAGAAAATGAAGACTCAATGCACAAAGCTGAGGTCAGGTGGAGCCTCCTCTTCCTGATAAGAGAAAGAACTGCCCAGGGACTGCAGCACATTTATACAATCAGCATCGGAGGCTATTTACAGAGAGTTTAAGGTGAGGGTAAGAGCCAGGACAAGAAAGAGATCTAATCTTCAACAAAATATCATGCCTCAGTGGTTACACAGGGAACAAGAGTGGAGCTGTCTGTTATCCCCAGGGGAAGGCCGAGTCACTTTGTGTGTCTGCTCCCAGGGATGTGTCTGCTTCTCATGGGGCCCTGTCAAACTCATGAGAAGCAGTGGCCTTGTTTGTTTTTTTTTTTTTTTTAGCAGAACATGTTTATTGAGGGAAAGACAGCTCCTATCTGAAAGAGGAACAGGATGTGGGTCCAGGGGGTCCAGAACGGGTTGTTCCCCTAATAATTGAACTCAGGACCTTCTGCTTGCCAGGCAGGCACTTATGCAGCTGAGCTATCTCCCCAGCCCCTTGGCATTCTTGAAATGCACAACCTTAATACATGTGTGCCTCACTTAGATTATATGCTCCATGAGATTATCGTTTTTCCCTGTTGAGAAAAGGTCTTGCCTCAGTTGGCCCTAAACTTCCGGCTCAAGCGATCTTCCTGGTGTAAACTCTCCAATATCTGGGACCTAGATTTTTCGCTACCGAGCCCAGCTAAAATCTATTATTTAAAAAATTACCTGGCTGCAAAACATCAAGCCTGGCAAATGTTCACAAAATGACTTCAAGCGAGGTGTGGTGGTGTACGCCTGCGACCCCAGCACTTGGGAGGCTAAGGCAGGAGCAATGACAGGAGCTTGAGGCCAGCCTCAAAAGTGAGACCCTGTATCAAAAAACAAAAAGCAATAAATTAATATAAACAGCAAGCCGGTCGTGGGTAGAAGGGAAGAATTTTCCAATGTGTACTTCTTTTAACGTCACGTTTTGATTTTTGAACCATTAATGTTTAAATGCTTGTAAGGCAGAAAACAGACTAAAGCATCAACAGTGACTATCCCATAGGGCTTTGTTATCTTAGATTTTTATGATCAAAGGAAGCACTTTTTTACAAGTGATCTCTGGCGACCTATTTCCACCAGGTCGGGAAGGAAAAGAGCCAGGATGCAGGCTGCCGCCACCAATGCGATGAGGCTTCTGTTTTAGACTGGAAACATCTGAGCACAGAGGGTTTTGGGGACTGCGCGAAAGGCACAGCAAAAGTCAAGGTCTGAGTTCCGGGCGGAGAACTGGGATCGGGTGCCAGGCCCGCACTCCGTGGACCGCCCCGAAGCACAAGGAGTGACGAGAAAAGCGGGCGCGGGTCTCTAGCTACGGTCCAGCCAAGGACATAACAGAGGAGGACGTCTGCCCCGCAGGGCGTCACGCAGCGCTCACAGGCGCAGCGGCGGGCAACGAGGCGCGCACCGGAAGGGGCGGTGCTTCGCGCGGAGGCCGCGCGGGGTTCTCGCGAGAGCGGTGAGGAGCGGAAGCGCTGTCTGGGCAGGATGCGGTTTCTCGTTGCGTTGCTCCTGCTGAGTGTCGCAGCGGCGGGTAAGACCCCTCCCCTCGCGCGCCCATTTCGACTCTCATCCCCAGGCCCGTCACCTTCCTTCGCTCCTCCAGTCACCCCATGCCCTAGCCTTCTCCCTGCCGTGAACACCCCTCTCGTGTCGCTCCCGCTCCCCTTTCCCGGAGAGTGCGTCCGTCGCCCCTGGTCCCTTCAGCGCTGTGAGGTCCCTTGCTGCCTCTCCCTAAACCTTTCTGGTTTTTTTTTCTGTAGTGCCGCAGCCCACATCGCGGCCAGTCCAAAATCAGAGCTCCAACCCTGGGAAAGGGACAACTATTCCTCAGCCTTCGGCAGATAACGACGCCCGCAGTCCTTCCCCCGCGCCCCAGCCACGCCCTCTACCGGTGACAGAGCCGTCACCCGGCCGTGGAGACCAAGGCAGGCCGGAGCAAACAACCAAGAAACCAGAGCAGCCCCCTTCAGAGAACTTATTAGAACTCAACATAACTGAAAATTTACAAACTAGTTCTTCATCCGAGTATTCTGATTCCTCAAACATTCCAAACCCAGGCGGGTCGGAGGCACAGCAGTCTCCAAAACCAAGCCCAGAAAGCCCAGAGAGGTCGGAGGCTCAACAGCATTCCACACAGAAACAAGACCACGACACGTCGAAGGTGCCTCAGCACCCCCCAGTGGAAGAGACTGACAAGTTGGACCCAGTGCAGCCGTCCCCACAAAAGAGCTCCAAGCCCATAACCAACCCCTCCTCGGGTAACAAGGGGACCCCGGAAAAAACCCAGCCACCTGAAAAAGGAACTACTTCCCATCATGAGTCCAACACCGAAGTGACAGTGGACTCTGAACTCTCTGCTCCTGAGCAGGAGGGAGACGACAAGTATTCAGAGACTATTCAGGATGTGGAGGTCAAGGAGCCTGAGGAAGGCGATGCAGGGCTGGAGGAGGAGGGATCGCCTCCTGAAGAAGAGAAAGAAAAGATGCCGGGGCCAGCCTCCAGTGAGAACCGGGAAGGGACATTTTCGGATTCCATGAACAGTGAGAAGGATGATCTTTATAAGAACAGTCCTGGCAGTGCAGAGAGCAGCCACTTCTTTGCATATCTGGTGACTGCAGCCATCCTTGTCGCTGTCCTCTATATTGCTTATCACAACAAGCGGAAGGTAAGTCAGCCAGAGCCTCAGAAAGAACTAGAATTTCCTTCACCCTGAAAACGTGGTGTGGGCAGATGTCTTATCACTCAGCTGCCTGTGAGCACGGTGGATTTTCCGAGAAACCCTGCTAGGGCGCTTTCCTCTTGTAAATCACATGTTTTCATCGCGTGACCTGTTTCCTCTGAGTGCTACATTAGGTGCCAGATTAAGACATTGTTATGACTTGATGTAAAATGGGATCTCAGGGCGGGGAGGTTGCTCCGTGGCACAGGTGCCTGCCTGGCAAGTGCAAGGTAGTGAGTTTGAACCCTGGTCCCACCAAAAAAATAAATAAAATAAAATAACATAACATAACATAATTAAAATAAAATGGGATCTCTCTTGGCCTTACTAGGGATTGAACTCTGAACACTGAGCTACATCCCCAGCCTCTTTTATTTTTTATTTGTTATATTGCTTAGTTGCCTAGACTGGGCTTAAACCTGCAGTCCTCCTGCCTCCGTCTTCCAGAGTGCTGGGATTACAGGCACCTGCCATGTCACTGAGCTCACACATTTTTTTATTTCTTTGGCAACGTGGTGTGAAGTGATACTCTGTCCCTTAGCAACTACTCTAAATGATTGCAATTTATATTTGAGCCCTGAGAATGAATGAATAAGTTAATTAATTAATTTATTTATTTTGGCAGGAGCAGGGTTCAAACTCACGACCTTGCACTTGCCAGGCAGGCACTTGTGCCACAGAGCTATCTCCCCGGCCCCTAGCCCTGAGAATTTAAAAGATTGGTTTAGCAGCCTGGTTCAAGCTGGGGAGTTCAGTTTGTGATGGCTGTCAGGCCTGTGGCTATAAAGAATGAGGGCAGACCTGTTTTTGTCCAAGCGTTCATAATGAGAGCAGTGACGCTAAGAGTCCAGTTGATGGTAGGTTGTGGTGGGCACACTTACGGTCCTGGCTATTCAAAAAGGCTGAGACAGGAAGATGTAAGTTCCAGGCCAGTCTGGGCAATTTAATGAGCCTGTCTCAAAAAAAAAAAAAAAAACTTAGGTTGGTGATGTAGCTTAGTGATAGAGTGCTTACTTAGGAGGTGTGATTCCTTGGGCTTAATTCCAGCACCCAAAAATGAAGCAGTTGACACAGCTAAGGGGCTAACAGGTAGACAGGAAACAATTAACTGATTATGATTTTTTAATTTTTATTTTATTATTTATTTATTTTGTGGGACCAGGGTTCAGATTCACAACCTCGCACTTGCCAGGTGATGATGATTTTTTTAAAAAAAGGAATAACTTATGCCAATGCTTTCTGGGGAGTGCTTTGCAGATCTTTGCCTCAATACCCTAGATCAGATGAAACAGAATTTCACAAGCGGGAGCCTAGTGCCTCTCCCTTCCATCTGACATTGCTTATTAAGCAACATTCTGATGTGATTAGGACCCATTCCTAAGATCATTTCAGTGTATGGGGGCGGGGGGAAGCTGTCTTTAAGACAGGGTCTCACTGTGCAGTTCAGGTTGGCCTTGAGCTCACTTTGTAGCCCAGGCTGGTCTTGAACTCACAATGATCCTCCTGTCTCAGCCTCTCAAGAGCTGGGGTTACAGGTGTGCACCACCACACCTGGCCTTACAGTGTTATTTGTGTGTATGTGGTGCTAAGGATTGAACTCAAGGGCTCCAGGATGTTAGGCAAGTGTTGTACCATCGAGCTGCACCCCCACTTGGTAGGGTACTTGGCTGGTCACACACCCAAAGTTTAGACTTGTCTATGGGTGTTTTTCTGTTCCTTTAACTAGAATCATTAACAAATATACTGCTAGGTGACTGCCTCCAGTTTTGCAGAGTGAGATATATCAGTTACAGAGCCATCCTTTAATCCTTTTCTTTTTGCTTTTTCCAGATTATTGCTTTTGTCCTGGAAGGAAAAAGATCTAAAGTCACTCGGCGACCCAAAGCCAGCGACTACCAGCGTTTGAACCTAAAGGTAAGGAAGGAGCCATGTTCCGAGGACCATGTACAACAGACAGGCATGACAGTGGACTGGCATTTGGCGTGGTAGCAGCAGCTAATTCTGGGGTCTGCTGTTGTTTCCTCCACCCTTCCAGACTGCAAACTAGAACCATCCACATACTGCATATGTATCTACAAAGAAAGAGCTAGAAGAGACCTTTCCTTACTGTAGCTCCCTCCCTGGAGGGACAAACCTACTCCCAAACTCTGAATTCCTTCCTAGGTTTTGTTCAAACTTAGAACCTGCTAACAGTTCCCCAAATACCCAGGCTTAGGCTTTTTATTATACACCAACTGGTCATAAACTTGTAATAGGCATATGAGTCAATCTGGGAAATGGGATAAAAAAAATAAAATGTGATTTACTACATGGGTAGAGCCAGTGTAGCTGCATTTCTAGAAAGTTCCCAGAAGATTAGACATGCTGGAACCACACTTCAGGTGGCGTAGCACTAGGATGCTCCTCGGGAGTCCAGAGACACATGGGCCTCCTGTTGCCTGGATCAGGCCCTGCATCCAGCTCTGTGGGCTGCGCCCTCTAAATGTGGCCAGGCTTCCTCTGTCAGGGAGAATAGCCCTCCCTCCACCCCACACCTCAGGAGCCCAGGACAGGTGGGGGTATGGGTGGGGCGGACTGTCTCAGCAGGAAGTCTGCACACCTCTTGTACTGCTGCCAGATGTGCTTTTCCTGCCCTATTCTGTTTAGCAACAGGGAGGGCATGATAAATAGTCAGTGGCCAGCTGTGAATTGTTCCGGATATCCTGCAGGGGACACAGCTTGTTTGTGCATCTCACACATTTGAGAACAAAATATACATGCAAGTATAAAGCAGAAGCCAGAATTTCCATATGTCATCTGCCAAGTATATTTCTTTCTAGCATATGTTTTGTTTCATTCTGACTGTGAGACTCATTAATGTTTTTTGTCCTTCTGTTTTTGAGACAAGGCTGGTCGTGTAGTCCAGGCTGACCTCAAATTCACAGTGCTCCTCCTGCCTCAGCCTCCTGGGTCCTGGGATTGTAGGCATGTGCCACCACATCCAGAAAAACTCACTGATGTTCTGGCGTGGTGCATACCTGTAAGCTCAGCTATTCCAGAGGCTGACATAGGGGATCTCATGTTCGAGTCCATCCTGGACAACATGATGAGACACTCTCTCAATATAAAAATTTTTAAGAAAAGGACTGGGGTTGTAGCTCAGTAATACAGTCCTTGCCTAGCATGTGCAAGACCCTGTGTACAATCCCCAGTGCCACTAAAAGAGTAAAAACTAGTCTTTTAGGGGGATAAGCGAGGCTGCACATGTGAGCCAAGCTCTTCGCTGGTGAGCTACACCTCCAGCCCTTCCTCCTGTGAATTGCTATCTTATGCCAATGGAGCAGATTGTCTTAATTCTGCATCTTTTCTTTCCACTGCAGTTGCTGTAAGATCAATAGTGTGGTTGTATATTCTACTAGAAAAATATAAACATTATCAGTGGACTTTGTTGCTCTCATTTCAGCTTTGATTTGCAACTGCAAGAGTCTTGTCCTCCCTGCTGATTTGTTTCTGAATCAAGAAAAATGAAGAAAACAATGTGACCTTGTGGGGTTTGGTGACAAGTCTGGCGGAGGTGGGGACCATTGCTTTGGGATTGGCACCTGCACTTTGGTGGTGTTGTATTTCTGTGTTCCTTGTTATTTATGCTGGCGTGTTCCATCCATCCTTTCCTCCTCCGAGTGTGGGCAGAGGGAGCATGTGGAAATGCAGCCATGGCCACAGGGACGCCCCAGGCCTGGGCAGGTACACTGCTGCCCACTCTTCCCTAACCTTGGCTGTGGCTGTGTAGTGAAGTGAGCCCTAACCGTGGCGCTGCCCTCTGTGCAGCTGCTCCCTGCAGATGTCGGACGCTGCCAGCAAGGTGTGTAAGGTCTCTGAGGGACAGAAGATGGTAAAGTGCTGGGGAGCAGAGGGCTGCTGAGCTCATGGTTCTCTTTAGAGGCTTCCACAGCAGCCCAGACCAGCAGGGGAAAAGGTGCTTTATTGCCTGCAAGTCCAGCCCACTTAACGTAAGTTCTCCCTATTGTTCTGATTTCTTAGCACTTGGGACAGCGCATGGACTTCTGTTTGGTAGCACTGAGCACAAACTGAGCCTGAGGTTTCTGTAAGGGAAGCCACTGTTCACACCAGAATTTTGACAGATAGGCTATGGGTGTTGAAATAGGAACTTCTTTTGCAAGGGCAGATTCATTCTCTGTGTAAAAAACCACAGGATTTTGGTCTGGATTCTTTTCAAAGGCCTTTTATGAATCAAGTTTCCCACAAACTCCATTTTGCTTTTATTGACTAAAAGAAAACATGTATGTTTAGAAACTTCACTGCCCGTCTGCCCATTTCCCCTTAATCTTCTTAATGGTCCTTTCATCTAAGATGCCAAGGATAATTAGTGAAAATTCTGCCGTCCCTTGTCAAGGGTCATTACATTTCAGAAATGCCATGGACTCCCTGGGGTACCTTAGGGTAGTGTCTTGGAGTTCCCTCTCAAGTTTTATCCCAGTCTGTTCTCATCATGCTGCCCTAGAATTGAGGGGCTGGGAAAAGGTCAGGGCCCTGCCAGGGACATGGGAGGGGAGGATACACTGTGCTGTGTCAGAAGTCACCTGACGGGCCCGGCGAGATGGTTCAGTGGTCTAAAGCGCCTGCTTAGGAGGGCTCAGGCAACTGTGGGGACTGCAGTTCGATCCCCGGCACCACATGCTGCGCCAGCACCACCACCAGGGCAGGCTGAGCCAGCCACAAAATGAATAAATAAAGAAACAAACAAACACAACAAGCAAATAAATAAATAAAATTAAAAAAAAAAAAAAAAGAAGTCACCTGAGGAAAAAACCGACCGAGCAGTTTCTGTTGCCCACCTGGCTGACGACAGCCCAGGGTGCCAAGGTGACATTTTTATCCTTGGCTGGTAGCGTGCTTGCTTGCTAGGGCTAAGGGGCGCATGTGTACTTGCCTTGGTATCATTCCCCCTGCTGTGTAGTCTGAATTTTATTTTCTTCCAACCCAAGGAATCCCTGCAGACTCCTCCAGCATTCTTTTGGACACCAGTCCTTTTATTCCTTTCCTGGTCTGCCCTGTAGTGTTTTCTGTTGGTGCCCGTCTACACTGGCTCCTTCCCTCTGGCCCTCCCTGCCCAGATCTTCCTGGCTCCCACCCATGCTGTTTGTCATACTGCTCTTCTGCTCCCAAAGTGCCACTTCGATTATTTTGCCATTCATTCCCTTGGTGGCTTTTGCATACGTACTCAACCTTGGGCCCTGTGTGCTTCCTGTCCCTACAGTTAGGCCCTTACCAAGTCACCAGATGTAGTGGCCTGTTCTCAGAGTGTGCATGCTCTAGTACTTTGTAGAATTGGATGCTGCTGACCAACCATGTGCACACCCCCTGGTGTCTCTGACTGACTCTTCTCATAGCCAGGCTTCTATTCCTTTCACTGTCTCCTCAAAAATGCATCCATCTTTCATCCTCTAAGAGACTTCTGTTTTTATCCTTGGCTACCTCCTAAAGAACCAAGGCCTACAGTGTGCTAGATAGTTCAGCTAGGCTGTCTCTCAGAAATGGATTTCTCTCTTCTACCTAGTGACCTCTCAACTGCCAGCATTTCCTGCTGCAGTCTGTCTTTCCTTTTTTTCTTGCTTCCCTATCCCATACCCCAACCATTTCAGTTTTCCACTGAATTTTTTTTTTCAGTAATCATTTTAATTGGTTTCCCTGTCCTAAGTGAAAGATAATCTTAGAAACACTGATGTTTCTAGAAATAGAAGCCTATGTTTGGACTTTATTTGGCTTAGAATCAAGTTATGGACACTGGGATTCTGCCTCCCTTCCCGTCTTTTTCTTCCTCTCACATAAGCCAAAGCTCTCTCATGTTGTCCACTTCTGTGCCTTTATTCTCACTCTGTCCTGCACTTCACAGCCTCCCATTGTTGTGCTTTATTTAGGTTTTCTCTCGTATGTTGCTGTCTCCAAGGCCCATTTATTCAGGGCTCCATCCGAAGTTTTCCATTCCTTCCCAACTGCCCCCCTGCCACAAGATTGGCTCTTCTCTTTTACTCCAATAGCTCTTAATACCACCAGTCACTCATTTGGCAACTACAATAGAATAGAGCAGTCAGAATCTGATACCACTCGGATCTCACCAAGAAATCTAAGCTCTTGCAAGACAGCTCCTGGCACTGTTACAGCTACTTAGCATAGTGACAACCCTTTCACACTTGAGTTTTCTTCTGTCATGTGGCTTCAGTGAGAGCAAACCACTTTCTAGCTACTGGATGCTGTGACCTTATACTTTTTGGCTTTTGCTCTTAAAGAGAACAGGAAAATAGGTTAGTTTCAGAAGCCAAGAAGGTTGGTGAGCATCATGGAGTCCATGTAGCTCTACCCTTGAGCCCCTGAGAAGTTATCACTGTTTGTGCTAAAAGTGTGCTGGAGGAAATCTCCCACACACTAAGGGAAACCTGCAGTGTGGATGAGTGAGAGCTGGCTGGGCAGCTGTGTGTAGGAAGCATACAGAGCCACTAGCTCCCTGCAGACAGTGTGGGAGTCCCCTCCAGCCCGAGCCTGGGTCAAAGGGCAATTCCTAGTAGGGACTATCAGCCTGGAGTCAAGGATGTTGATAGAGGAACTTGTTTTCTTGTTACAGATTACTGAGTAGATTGTTTAGCATTCACTTCTGGGTTCTGGAGGTTGAAGGCCAGAGCATCTAGAAGGGCTAAAACCACTCAGACAAAAACCTGACAAACTGTATATATTAACATTCTTTTTCTCCATGGTGACTTTTCATGAAACCTTCAGTGACAGAATGCTATACCTGCAAAATTCCCAATGGTGTCCCCTTTCCTTCTCTAGTCCTTGTTTTCCCAGGGTAACTTGGTACACAATGCTGGATCGGATGAAAGCTGAGCACTTGACACATGTTCTGAACCATTTGAATATGGAGGATGCTGTGCTGTACAACAGGCCAGTGGTGAGAACCCTTGCTAAGAAGGACGAGTTTGGCATTGCCTTGCTTAAGGATGCTGGGAAGCAATTTTTTGAGGTTTAATGTTAACTGTACACCCACAGCCAGGTGTGACTTTCAGCTCAGCTAGAACCACAGGTTAGATGTGAGTTTCCTAAAATATTCCAGTTTAGAAACTTGTCTGTAAAGGGTTTAGGTCTGAGCTACATAGTGTGGAGACTACCAGCACAGCCGGCTTCCTTACACTCTTGATAGAGATTTTTTTTTTTAATTCATGAGGGACCGTGTTACATGAACATTTGATTGTTGAAATTGTTGCCCTGTATTTAGTAGATTGCCACTATTTAGCATTGTTTTATATTTTCAGTTTTTTGTAACTTAACTTTATAATTTTAAAGCTCATTGTGGTCTAATGATAAGTACTTTTCAGTATGTGATGTTTTACCGCTCTTCTATAAATGCCATGTCACTGTAGTTTTGTGTTATTGAACAGAAATCAAAATAAATTTCAGATATCAAAGCAGTGAAATTTATTACATTAGTGCTATGTAAATTAGTATATAAAATAAGGCTGATGTAAGGCCTTTATCTCACTTTCCCATCCTTTCACGCTACTTGAACATCCCTATTCTTAAATTCAAAATGCTCTAAAATCCAAAGCTTTCTGGATGGCAACATGATGTTTTTCTCTTTAAGACAAGGTCTCACTATGTAGTTCAGGTTAGCCTCAAACCCACAGTGACCCTCCTGTGTGAGCCTCCCAAATGCTAGGATTACAGGTGTGCTGCTACCATGGCCGGCTGATGACTACTTAAAGTTACTCTTGGTAAGGTATATATGAAACAAAAGTGAACTGTGTGTTTGGACCTGGGTCCTGTACCCAGGATACTATGCGTATACAAATATTCCAAAACTTGAACCAGAAATTCCAATCCTAAGCATTTTGGAAAAGGGGTGTTATAACTTGAGTGTGTACCAGCAAAGGGCAGATGCCACCCACAGGTGGCTTTCTGTGTCCTGATCCTGACTGTTCATGCCAGCCCTCCTCCTGGCCAAGCAGGGGACACCTCAGGTGGTGTCCTGACACTGTCGCCTTGTATGTCTAGGCCTTTGATCTAGAGTGCTCTTTCAGGCCACTCTGTCCCAGCCAAGTCATGCCAGTCCATCCTCACCACTAACGGCACACTTCCCTGAGTGACCCGGAGCACAGGGCTGAGGGTGTCTGGGCATCTGCACACTGAGAGCCAGGTGCCACCCCACTCACATGAGGGTGTAGAATCCAGTACGGCACTGAGTGAGCAGAACGACTCCTCGTGGTAGGACTGGACCAACCTGCTTCCAGGGATCAACACGTTCAAAGGTTCTACACACTGACCCTTAGAATCCGTACCTTGATTGTCCAGAGGTGGGCGGCACGGGGAAGGGAGCAGAGTGCGCTTATCACAAGCCATCTCAGGTACCGAGCAGCAGTCAAAACAGCATGTTGTAAAAGGTACAAAGATCATCACCTGTCCCAGCTGCAAGAGCTGCAGCTGAAAACTGATATTAAACCTATAGGAAAGACAAATCAGAAGCCCAGAGTGGTGGTGCCCCGCCTGTAATACCAGCACTCAGGAGGCTGAGGCAGGAGGATTGCTGTGAGTTCAAGGCCAGCCTGAACTACTTAGCAAAAGCCTGTCTCAAAAACCAGAAAAAGAAATCAGAGTGCTTTTTGTGTCTCGATGTGATGCAAAAGAACAATATGCATGCCAATTTCTGTGGCTCATCTCTCGCCAAACTACTGCTGCTTCTTCTGCACCCGGATCCTTGAGCCAAGATCCTTGAGGTCCGAGTACAGGTTCCGCTTCAGGATGGCACTGCTGCACAGCAAGGCCCCTTGCAGGGCCCCGAGCAGCCCACAGGTGAAGATGTCCTGGCCTAGAGGACAAGAGCAGACGCCATGAGAGTGACCCCATGTCAAGGGAGGGCGGGGCCAACCAGAGGCAGCCTCAGATGCAAACCAGGGAAATGGAATTGCAGGAGACCTCAGGGCCTAAGGATGGGAATATAGGACTTGGGGTGCCAGGGAGGCCCAACGTCTCAGATTTGGCCCCCAGCACAGTGTACCTGACAAGTAGAGGTTAGGGATGGGGGTCTGGGCCCTCATCGAGGCTATCGCATGGGGATGCAGGCGACTCAGGTCATGGTCAGCCCCGTAGGGGGCACCTCGGGGAGCAGCCAGATAGAACTGGTTGGTCAGTGGGGACCCTGCAGTCACGTTCTCTACCTGAGAAAGCAAAAGAACAGGAGTTGGGACTGGTGCGATCCTTGTCTCTTCTGCTCAGATCAACTCCCTGTCCTTAGCAGGGGCTCTGACCTTGAGCCTCACCCCGCTGCAGACCCTCCTCCTTACCTTCCCCTCCAGCTGTGGGAACAGTCTCAGGACCACTGACATGCAGGCTTTGATAAAGGAATTTTTGAGTGTCTCATAGTCCATGCCCCGCTTTCCCTTTGGCTCCTCCTGCCACTCTTCAAACCACTCGAAGACCGCGGGCAACAGCACGATCATTGTGGACCGATCTGGGATACAGAGCTCAGTTACCTGCTGCCCGGCCGCCACGCCAGCCCTCCCAGTCCTACTCAACCTGAAGCCCACCTGGGAAGCGGTCCTGCCAGGTCGGGTCCTTGGTGGATGAGGAGGCAATGAAGAGAAGGGGAATGTGTTCCGTGGCCTTCTCCCTGGGCATGGAGATGTAGCGCTCCATCCTGCAGGAGAGAAGAGGGAGCTGCCCATGTCCAGGCCCCTCTCCAAGGACACTGCATCCCCTGGGGCTCTGCACAGCGCCTGGGCTGAGCCAGTAGTGCAGTGCAGTGCACCGCCCAGCCCCGCGCATGCATGTGCACACACGCCTTACGCTTTGTCCATGTCCGTGTCGAAGTACACATAGTAGTTGGTGGACTGCAGACCCAAGTCCTCCTTGGTGCCGCGCAGGCCGATGAAAACAGTCAACATCCCCAGACCGGGCCGCACCATCCCCAGCTGCTGCTTCACGCCTGCCCAGGGGATTGGCGAGACCGTGAGTTGCACCAGAAAAGGTGTTCCTGCTCCCACAGCCTCCAGATGCGCGTTTTCCAGCTGTGCTAGGTCAGGGTCCAGCCTTTCCCCACCCATTAAGTAATGGAAATTGAACCCAGGGGGCCCTGAGCTACACCTATCTTGGACAGCGTCTCACAGAGTTGCTCAAAGTGACCTGGAACTTGCCATCCTCCTGCCTCAGCCTTCTGAGTAGCTGGGATACTGGCATGCATCACCATTCCTGCTGCTATTTTTATCAGCATTTCATCATGAGCTTGGCAGATGCCTAAGTCTGCTTTTGGGTCACTTCCTGTCAAATACACCTTAGAGACCTCACCTAATTCCACCACCCTTCATCACTCCAAGTATCTTTATTCACAGGTGACACAAAGACCTGGCTGGGCCCAGTGGTGCAGGCCTGTCATCTCAGCACTGTAGGAGGCTGAAATGGGAGGATGGCCAGTTTGGGCCAAGCCTGTAACTGAAAGACTTAACAGGACCCTGTCTCAAAATATTTTAAGAGGAGGTAGAACTTGCAAAGGCCCTGAGGTCGATCTTTAATGCTGTGAAGTGAATAGAGAGTGGAAGTCTTTGAGCTGCAATCAGCTGTGTATAGTAGCACGTGCCTGTGATCCCAGACATGAGGCTGAGTTCGAGATCAGCTTAGGTTACATAGGAAGTTCAAGGCCAGGCTGGGGCTGGGGAGCATAGCTCAGTGGCACAGTTCCTGCTTGGCAGGTGTGAGGTCCTGAGTTTGATTTCGGATAAAAGCCAGTCTGAACTATATAGTGAGACCTTCTGTCAAAAACAAAAGAAGTAGGGGCCAGCGAGATGGCTCAGTGGTCTAAAGCACCTGCTTAGGCAAGCTTAGGTAACCCCAGGGACCACAGTTCGATCCCCGGCCCCACATGCTGTGCCAGCCCCACCCCCAGGGCAGGCTGAGCCGGCTGTTAAAATAAATAAGCAAACAACAATAACAACAAAAAGTAGATGACACCTACTTGAAAAGGCCACATACAAACAATAGTTCCTTTCATTTCAGTGTTTCGTTTTGAGACCAGGTCTCACTATGCAGCTCAGCTGGCCTTGAACTTACTACACAGAGTAGGTGGGCCTCAAACTCACAGTAATCCTCCTGCCTCAGGCTCCCTAGTGCTGGGATTACAGGTGTGCGCCACCCCCTGCTCCCCTGACTCCACTAACTGCCACCATCACAGCACATCCTGAGCTGCTCTGTCATTTCCGCCTCCCTCCTCTGCCAGACGCTGTTATCAGGATCCCTCTGTCATCCTTGCTGGGCCACTGGTCCCCTTTTGGCTAGGAGCTTTCTTCAGACAACACCAGAAGCTTCAAGTCTCCTAACATCTTGAAGTAACTCCTGCCTTCATGGCTGGCCATGTTCCTTGGATTGACCTGCTCAGCTGCCCCCTATAGGAAGAGGGAAGCCCCGCACTGCTCCAGCAGGGATTTTGAGCCCAGAGTCCTGACTGCTCTGCCTTTCAGCTGGCCTCCATGAGAAGTCGGTTTGCCTGAGTGGATGTTTTCCCCCAGCATCAAAGCTGGGGGTCAGACCACAGTACCACAGTTCTCATCTTCCTGCTAAAGACAGTTGGGGGGAAGGGGGACCTCCAAGAAGAGCAGTGTCAGCCATCAGCAAGGTGGAAAAAAAGCAGCACACCCCAGTCTACCTGGCAGGCAGCGGGCACTCTCAGGCAGCAAGTGCTGGTAGGTGTTGAACAGTCCTGCGCTGGAGACCACCACGGGGCAGTAGATGTTCACCAGCTCTTGGCCCTTCTTCACACTGACACCTGCAGGCACCAGAGGGTCTGTGAGCACCAGGAAGAGCCCTTATCCCTTCCGGATCTCTCCTGGCTTGCGCCTCATTTTCCTGGTAGGAGTGTGGAGCCTGCCAGGGCCGTGCAGGACAGGCTCTGGGCAGGATGCAGATTCGGGGACGTGCCCTCAAGCGGCCTTCCACACCCTTCTGCCAGGCCACTGGACTATTAGTAGAACCAAACAACTAGTAATTCTTCGACCTTTTATAAAAAGGCAGTTCTGTATGGTTCAACTTCCCATTCTTGGCTGCCTGAAAATACTCAGCTCTTCCAGACTTCTGCACCTCTGCACATGCTCTTCTGCCTTCCAGGAACACCCTTCTCCCACCCCGTGCCCTGCAGGCTTGCGTGCACCATAGCCAGCTCAAACCTTCTGCCCCTGGAGGTCCTTCCTGTCCCACGGTTCTGTCACCACTGTCTCGGAATATGTTGCTATGTGGCCCTGCAACTACTTTGCAGTGATTCCTTTAGGGACTGGAAACTTCTTAAGATAGAGGCTGGACTTAACCTTTCATCCTCATCTTTTCTCAGCACATGAGAAACACAGGGATATCTTCAGAATGGAACTGGACTGACACACCCACCTGACTCCACAGGGCCCGTATAGCAAGGAGGAGACCTTGCTCCCAGGCATCTGAGAAAGCCTCGTGGACCTGGCAGCCCCCCACAACTTCCCAGTCCTTCTACAGATGGGTTCTTTAGGGTTGCTGATGGCCTTTTCCTCTTTTTTGGCGCTGGGCCACCCCCTCATCATAACCACCTCCTCTTCCTCAGGGATTCCTCTGGCCAGTTCCTGGTGGTGGCAGTGCTGTTCTGCTTAGTTAGCTTCTTGGCCTCTTGCCGGAGCCAGCACTGAACACCCCTAGCCTTGCCGTGGTGGGCATGTTCTGCTTCTCATGCCCTCCTACACAGGACTCTTTGGAGGGCGCATTTGTGGTGGGCGCATTTGTGATGGGCTCTGCTGCCGTGTGGGGAACAGCACCTACCCGCTGCCCACAGAGTCCTTCAGGCACTGAGCAAACAGCGATTTGGCCTCAATGATGGGCTAAGAATTACTACGATAAAAAGGCCACCGCCCCTCAACTCAAGCAGGTGGTCATATCTTGACATTACATAATGCTGAAATGCCATTCTTTGGGGACTGTGCTATCATTGTCCTTCCTGCCTGCCTTTTTATCTCCGGACTAATTGTCACCCTCCTCTGGCCCGTTCTGCAGCCGACTGGGGCCTTTCCCTGGCCTGAAGGGTTGCTCAGCTGTAGCTCCTATCCTCGGTGAGACCCCAGCAGGGTCCCCGTGGCCCAGGGCAAGGCTCTCACCACAGGCTTTGCCAGCGGAGTCCAGCAGCACACTCTGCACAGTGGCCCTTGTGAGGACTGCGCCCCCGGCCCGCCGAATCACAGGGATAGTGTGGAAGGCAATCTCGCTGGAACCCCCTCGGGGGTAATAGGCGCCTTGGATGTAGTGGTCAACCAGCAGGGCGTGCATGGCAAAGGTGGTGTAGCTGGGGGTCACCCCTGCGCAAGGACGGAGGGCTGTGAGTGGGCAGGAGCGGGCATGGGTCCCTTTCAGAAAGGAACGGGGTGACCTGGGTCCAACGTTGCCCAGGGTCCAGGGCCACCAGAGGAGCTGTCTCCATCCCACACGGGCACCTTATACATCTGGGAATGCATGGGACCACAGTCCCAAAGTCCCACACTGCGAAGACCAGGGACACAGGTTGGGTGAACAGGAAAATCCCCAGGGAGCCGATGGAGGAATTTCTCCTAGGGAGCCCACTGGGGACAGCAAGCTCCACAGGGCCTGGGATCTATTCTGCTCTGACTTTAATGGAGCACGGCCTGACGGCAGGAGGCCAGCACCTGCAGCTGGGACGCACCGTACGTGGGGAAGATGTAGCTGAGCACAGCCTGGAGCTCGGCAGAGGCCCCCAGCTGCCGCAGGACCTCAGCCAGGCTTTGTGTGGACGCCCGAAGGAACGGAGAGAAGCGAGTCAGCAGCCCGCACTTGCTCAGGAGCCGAGCCACGGGCAGCGGGAGGAACTTCAGGATGATGGCGTGAATGGCTCCACGGGCTACCGCCTGGCAAGAAAACAAGCTGTGGGGCACAGATCTGATCTCTCATCTCTGGAAGAGCCGTGACAGGTTCACCACCCCAACAGCGGGTGCCCTGCAGCAGCTACACCCAAAGCTGGGTGTTGTCGAATGTTTGTTTTGTACCAGGAATTGAACTCAGGACCTTGTGCTTGCCAGGCAGGCACTGTGCCACTGAGCTATATCCTCAGCCCCTGGATGGATGGATGGATAGATAGATAGATAGATAGATAGATAGATAGATAGATAGATAGATATTTTTTTGTCTTTTTGAGACAGGGTCTCGATATGCAGTTCAGGTTGCCTCGTTCAGGTTGCTTCAGCCTCCCAAGTGCTGGGATCATAGGTGTGTACAACCGCACTCAACTATCTGAATTTTTATTTTTAAAAAATTTTATACTCTCATTTTTCCCATCTTGCATACCCAATGAGGTTTTTTTGTATTTTATTTTTTGTTTTTATTTTATTTTTTCTTTTTTATTCCTCTGTGCAAATTCTTTTTCAAAATACCAGTGTGGCCAGCCATGGTAATACACACTCGCAATCCCAGCCACTTCGGAAGCCACGCCAGGAGGATCACAAGTTTAAGCCCACCTGGGCAATTTAGTGAGATCCTATGTGTCAATCAACCACTCAATCAATTAACAGGACTTCCAGGTATGGTGACACATGCCTGTAATCCTAGCGCCCAGGACGCTGAGGCAGGAGGGCAGTTGTGAGTTGGAGGCAGCCTGGGCTACAAAGTGAGTTGAAGGCCAGCCTGAATTACATAGTGAGACCCTGTCTCAAAAAGTCAAAAAAATAAGAAAAAAGTGAAAAATCAATAGGATCAAGGATGTAGCTCAGTGGTAGAGTGCTTGCCTACCATGCACAAGACCCTAGGTTCAATCCCTAGTACTTAAAAAAAAGAAAAAAAAACCTAACTTGGTCTCAGCCAAAATAGTGATCGGATGACATGAAAGCAGCCCCGTCAGGGAGGAACAAGGTGTGCTACAGAGGTTAGAGTGAGGTGGCAGCTGCTGGGCAGAGCCTCCCTGGCAGGAGAGGTCGGCCGGGCCGAGGCAGGCAGGGCCATGGGCTGAGCTGAGGGCAAAGACGCCTGCTTCCCACCCTTACCTCTCCTGCCACAGCTGCTGCACCAGCTCAGCCTCGCAGGCAGTAAGGGCAGCTGTGAGCGTGTCATTACCTTGACCAGCTGCATGTACTTGTCAATAATAGCTGCCTCCTGGGGAAACTTCTCCTTGAGGCCTCGAATGTACGCTTCCTCCCCACTGTACATGGGGTACTTCTTCTGGCCATTGGGCCCTTCAAGCACCACCACGTCAAAAGGGGAGCAGAGTGGAGCCCAGACCAGCTGCCCTTCTGTGATCTGGTCCAAGATAAACCGGCCAGTGTTGCCCTCCTTCATGCGCCCAATATAATGGATTCCTGTTGGGAGGCAGGGAGTCAAAGTAGTGCAAGGATGGAGATTCAACCCTGGGAAGCGGGGTGAGGAGCAAAGTGGAAGAGGTTGTCCGGGCCAGGCGAAGTCCATGCCCAGAGAGGGCTGCCACCCTTTCTTTTGGGAGATGTCAGCAGACACTCCCAGGTCCTAGCCTGGGAGGGACGGATGTGATCCCCCGAGAGAAGACACTTCCAAAACATCAGAAATGCCCAGTATCACCCCACAGTGGCTGCTCTGAGTCCCTTAAAGGTAGGGCCATGCTCCCAAAGCTTTTCCACACAAGCCTTACCTGTGTCAAATTCAAGACCACGTTCTCCAAAAGTGTGACAACAGCCTCCTGCCTTGTTATGTTGTTCCAGCACTAGGACTCGCTTGCCGGCTTTAGCCAGAATTGCTGCTGCAGCCAGGCCTCCGATGCCACTGCCAATCACCACCACATCAAGCTTCTCTGGCACCTGGCTCACTGAGAAAGCTGCAGCAGGAGGGAGGAGGCACAGGGAGGGTTCTCAGTCATTGGCTAAAAAAAAAAAAGGGAAAGAGGGAGGAAGGGAGGGGGAAATGAAAGGAAAGAGGGAAGGAGGGAAGGACAGAGAAATGGAGGGAGGGGGAAATGGAGAGAGGGAGGGGAAATGGAGGGAGAGACAGAGGAAGGGAGGGAAAGAGGGAGAAATAGAGGGAGGGAGAGAGCGAGAGTGAGAGTGAGAGCGAGAGACCTCTGTGGCTCACCCTTTCACCTGGGGTTCCTCAGGCCCAGCCAGATAGATCTATGTTAAACAATGTCTTGGTTTGGTGTAACTGAATGAAGCAAATCTATTCCTATCAGGGATTTTTCACTGTTTTCAAAGAAAGTAGGCTGGCTGGGAATATAGCTCAGCAGCACAGTGCCTGCCTGCCTGCCTGCCTGGCTGTGAGATCGTGAGTTTGATTCCAGGTAACAAAACAAAGAAAGGACATAGGAATCAGTCAGTTACAACAGAACAAAAACAGAGAGGATAACAGTGCAGGTGGAGAATCCTAGGTAGGGAGCACATAGAGAGCAGCCAAGGAAGAAGGAAGCGAGGAAGCGGGGCCGGGAGGAAGGCCGCTGGGAGGGCTCGCAGCACCAGGACTGGACGAGCTGGGCTCCTGGAAGATGCAGGGTCTGCAGGTGCCTAGGAAGGCGCTGGGCTGTGGGGTGCAGAGGGTCACCCTTCACAGCGGAAGTGGAAGGTGGGGTCACTTTAACACAGGATGAAACCCGGCAGCACACGCTGCTGTGCTCGCGCTTCCAACGTGAGGTCTGCTCTTTAAACACTGCTGTCCCAGAATGGAGACTTTGGAATTTTCAAGTGGAAGAAGAACTTGCAAACTTTACTTTTCATGTTTTTAGAAAGACCCATAGTGAAAAATGTATTTTATATCACTTCCCAAAATATGTATGTATATATGATAATAAATACTTAATAAAACTATGTATGACGCACTATGACATTTCTGATCCACCCTTTTGGGGGTACTGAAGATTAAACCATGGGCACACCACTACTGAGCTACATGTGCAGTACCACACTTTTTGACACAGGGCCAGCGAGTTGCCCAGGCTGGCCCTAAAGTTGGGATTACAGGAATGCAGTACTACTGCCTTTTAAAAAGCGAATTTATCTGGGCATGGTGATGCATGCCTGAAATGCCAGGACTGGCGATGAAAGGGAAATTAAAATCTTAATTAAAAGCCAGACAAGAATGCCTGCCATAACCAAGCGGGCATGTGTTATGGTTTACGTATAGGTGTCCCCACAAAGCCTCAAGCAGTCATGGGGCATCTTGTGCCACTCTGCCTTGGAGCCAGCAGAGTATGGACTGGAACCTCCAGTTAACTGTAAACTAAATAAACCTTTCCTTCCCTAATTTTGAGTATCAAGTATTTGTCCCAGCAACTAAGACAATGTGTCCGGGAAAAATCTGACAAGAAAACATTCTTTCCTTTATGTAGCCCACGCTTGTTTAACTGATGGCCTTGCCATGTAATGAGATGTTTAAACTCCCTTAGCAACCCATGCTGTCACCCAACTGTCCAATCACAATGCACCAAATCTGCCTTTGTACCTCCCCACTTGCTTTCTGCATAAAATACCCCTAATTGAGCTCTAACTCTTTCAGAAAAATTGCAGTCAAGTCCACTGGTGTAATAAGCTGCCTGCTAAATCTTCTTGGTGCCGGGCATGGTGGCACATGCCTGTAATCCCAGCACTTGGGATGCTGAGGCAGGAGGATCAGTGCGAGTTCGAGACCAGCCTGGGCTACAAAAGTGAGCTCAAGGCCAGCCTGAATTGCATAGCGAGACCCTGTCTCAAAAAGACAAATCAATCAATCAATCAATCTTCTTGGTGCCATTTCTTCCAGTGTTTGGTATGTTTACTGTAAGGAAGAAGCTGAGGCAAGAGGATCATTATAAGTTTAAGGCCAGCTTGGGCTACATAGTGTGTCTCAAAAACAAAAAACAACAAGAGAAAGAAAAGGAAAACAAAATGCTAAGGACAACTTACCAAATTCATTTCTTAATTCACTGACATGTAACAACCTGTTTTGAAAAACAGACTACTCATTTGACATTTTTTTTTTTCCATCTGTATATTTGGTATGAGATTTCACTCCACAGACTGGACTTACGTGATCCTCCTGTTTTCAGCCTCCCCAGCATTAGGATTACAGCCATGCCACCATGTCCAGACTCTGTCCTGGTTTAGCACGCCCTGTAGGCAGAACTGGTTTGGCACACACTTGCCAAAGCAGGGGCTTTGTCCACTGAGCTAGCTCGTGGCCTTCTCATTTGGCTTAGATTCACCCCATGGGAGTGGCTTGCCAAAGGTTATGCTGTAAAATAGAGACGGAGCTCAAGCTAAAATTGATCTCTGAAGTCCAGACTAGTATTCCTTTCATGTGAAACAATAGTATTTCACAGAGAAAAAAACAATATTTTTTTTGAGAAAAAATAATTATTTCATGGAGAAAAAAATCTACAAGTGAGAAGGATGCTAACGATCAAACAGGAGATCCAAGTATTTTTGCTGTTTGTTTGATGTTTGATTCCTTTTTTTCAATTTCTGATGAAAGGGGATGGGGAGATAGCTCAGGGGCACAAGTGGCCTGCCTGGCAAATGCAAGGTCCTGAGTTCGATCCCCGGTTCCGGAAAAAAAAAAAAAACCTCGGGATGAACCCCACAATGCATCTTAAACATGAAGGTTGGGGATATTTCATCAGAGGGGATCAGACTTGAGGCACCCTATTGAACTCCCAAATTTAGGAATCAACCCTATGAGTTGTGAAATTGTTCATTTACTTGACTGGCACAACCCAAGATCCTACGCAGGCTGGGAGAGACCTCCGCCCAGCTTTCTCAAGCCGGAGATGACAGGACCTCGTCCTGGAACCAAGTGGAGGAAAGGTCATTTATTCCTGTGACCCGAAGTGATTTCTACTGGCAGAGCGATAAGACCTTGGCTTGCCAAGGCAGTGCCCGCGCACGCCCTTGGGGCAACTGTGTCCTGGGTCTGCCAGAGCAAATGCTCTCCACAAGGCGGGCGCGAAAACCGGACGTCTCCAGGCGAGACAGCCTGCCCGAGCACCTTACTTCGGGGGAAACTGAGACCCAGGTCAGGCAGCAGCTCGCCCTACAGGACTGGGAAAGCAAACTCTCTAGAAGACCCGAGCCCAGTCCCCGACCTCAGGTCCCTCTCGCTGACCTTGTTTGAGAACCTTCTTCCTGGCCTCCTTGTCGGTCACGAGGGGAGCAGGTGGCCGCTTGACGTCCTCGGAGAAGGGGTTTGGGGAGCGCTCGCCGAACCGCGCCAGGTAAACTTTGCGGAGTCCAAGCAGCGCTAGGACCGCCAGCAGCACCAGCGTGAGCCACATCTTGCCGCGCCGGTTCGAGCAACAGGTCCTCTGTGCCTGAACTTGGCTTTTATGGCTGTGGCCCCGCCCGGCCAGTTTACCCTTGCTAGTTCAAAAGGCTCCCCTCTCGGACAGTGAATGAACAAACCTCTCGGGCGCGAAGCCAATATCCGGCATACATTGACCCTCCGGGCTCTTCATACCACTTGCAGCGCCTCGAAGTTTTCAATACCTGCTGGGAAATGTAGTTCTGAGGAGAGAGAGGAAGTCACAGAGGCCGCAGGGGAGATACTGCGCGTGCGCAGATGAAGTCCAACCGGAGTCGCGGACAACGCCCCCCCCCCCAACCTGTGGGAATACTGGGAACGCGTCAGGTGAGCGAGGGGTGGGCGGAAAGGGGCGGGAGGTTGTGAGATACGGTTGCCTTGGGGGCTTCCCGGGACTGAGAATTGCAGGACAGCGAGGGTCTTTCCTGAGAGCCCGAAGATGTCAGTTCTGGTCCCGGTTTTGACTTGGACTCCCGGAGTGCCCTGAAGCTAATTACTCGAAGCAGTGAGAAAGTTTCTTTCCTGTGTGCCCTACAGCCTCTGGTTTACTGAGGAGTCTGATGAATTGAGACTCCTGTTGAAATTAGCAAGCACCGGGCCCTGGGCCACACGGTGACCAGGATCGGTGGCCGAGACCACCACCTCCCATCCCCCACGATGTTGCCTCTGGTCGGGTCCCACTGTGAATAGGGGACAGGTTGCTGCACAGGGACAGGGTTTTGTGGAAGGATCAGGCAACGATTGGATGAACGATTGGATCAGGCAACGATCCTTTGTGGAAGGATCAGGTGTCCAAATTAAATCATTCAGGAAATGTAAATTCCAGCAAGTGGTTGAAAAGTCCCACCCCCTTAACAGCTGTGATTTGAGAAGGGTCCATTTTTACAGGAGGCCCGTGTCCTTACCATCGCCTATCGGGATGCCTAGTCCTGGTAGGAGAGACCTCATAACCTTGAATACTTGCTCGTTTCACACGAGCTTTTGTTCTTTCTCTTATACAGATAGTAACTATCCCTGCTGAAGCCTTCAGCCGAGCTCCAGGGTGTGTAAAGCTGGCCATGCTTCCGTACTGCTTGGTTCTTTTCCTACTGAGGCCGAAGAGCCTTCCTGAGATTGCTGCCTTCCTACCTGCTCGTCAAGGTCGACGGATGTCTTTTCTGTCATATGCTGTCTTGGAGGCTATGCTGACAGCAAGATTAAAGGAAGGCAGAAGCCGAGGTCCCAGTTTAAAAAAAAACAACACAGTTAAGACTATATCCTGTGATACGCAAACCCAGGGGCTGCTGCCCTACCCCTCCCCCCTTAATTACAGAGAGTCAGATGTCCATGGAAAAAGCCAGGAGGTATCAGTGAATGTTTCCTGACAAAGATACCAGGCTTTGCTTGAGTCTGTATTTATTTGGTACTGGAAATCGAACTCAGGACCCTGCCCTTGCCAGGCAGGAACTTGTGCCACTGAGCTATACTCCTGGCACCTATGTGTATTTATTTGTTTGTTTTGTTTTTCCAGACAGAGTTTTGCTATGTAACTCAAGCTGGCCTTCAACTCACCATATAGTCCAGGCTGGCCTTGAACTTTCTCAGCTTCCCAGGTGCTGGGATTATAGATGTGTGCCACTGTGCCCTGCTGTTTTTGTTGGGTTTCTTGTTTGTCTGTCTCTTTGTTTGTTTTTTGTCTTTTTGAAACAGGGTCTTGCTATGCAGTTCAGGCTGGCCTTGAGCTCTCTTTTCTAGCCCACACTAGCCTAGGATTCATGATGATCCTCCTGCCTCAGCCTCCTGAGTGCTAGGATTGCAGGGTTGTGCACCATGCCTGACAGAGAATGTAGACTTCTTAGAGAATATAGACCATATTCCCACAGACAGAGTACCTTGTCACTTAGGTCTATGAAGCATGATCATCAGTTGCACATGAGCCTGTCCAGTCAGGATCTGGCTCTTTTATGTGGTAGGCATCCCTGATGTCCAGTTCCTCAGGGCAACGCATGTGACCCTTGTCCAGCCCGTTCCCAGAGGCAGGCAGTGTGAGGTGAAAGACTCAGAATTGGGGCCGTTGCTTAGCATGTATGAGGACCTGGGTATAATTCCCACCGTCACAAAAACAAAGACAAAAGCACACAGTTACAGTTGGCCAGATTGGCCAAGGAGCTGGCACATATATCATGAATAAGCTAGGCTGTGTGGCACATACCACTGATCCCAGCCTTCTGGGAGGCTAAGGCAGGAAGACCACAGATTCAAGTGCAGGCGTGGCAATGTAGCAACTTAGCAAGACTCTTGTCTCAAAATAAAAAAGGGCTGGGAAGAGAGCTCAGTATAAAGGCCATGATTCACTCCCCAGTACCATCATACACACACACAAAGGCAAAACTTGGAAAAAGTTATGACATTGTATTGAAGTTTGAATTCTGAGTTTCTACTATTCTAGGAGCCCAGTGTGTGTCTGGGATCGCGGCAAAACCTGAGCTCTTCGGTGAAATGCACCAACAGGGTTTGAGTGATGTAGCTTGCCCCCTTTAATAAGCTGGTCCAGGTCCCAGTTTTGTTATCTGCAGAGACAGAACCTGCGGCTTAGAGTGGCGCCGTTTGCCTTTAGACACTGAGAGCCTGGCCCCACGCTCCTGCTCGGTCCCCTGCCATCCAGTGGCAAGGGTCACGATGGAGAACTCTTGCTAAGGCAGCTCGTTGATTCAGAATGAATTCACCGCTGCTTCAAGATTTTAAAAGTTAAAAAAAAAAAAAAGATTTAAAAGTCACTTTTTTCCTCAAGGCATAGCCGAATGATGAAACCAGTATTCATTTACTTTTTCCAGAGCTGAGACTTCTAAGTCATGAGGGACTCTGAGTACGCCTAGGAACCTGCTGCACCCTGGTGATGGCACACAGGGACTGTTTTCTTACTCCTGGTCTGCATGACTGCCAAGGGGGAAGGCAAAGGTAGAGCAGTGGATCCTCGGCTCTCCTCGTAGCTTCAGATCCCAGAACTTATTAAACTCCTTTCTGAGCCCAGGACAAAGCTCACTTGAACAAATGACTCTGAGTCATGAATGAAAAATCTTGCTCTTTGCATGATGAGAAAGAATTAAGAGATGGACAGGTAAGCACTGCTCTTTGGGAAAGAAGGTAGCGGCTTGGGGTGTATCATTAGTAATAAAGTAGAGAATATGTTAAGAGAGTGTGTAGTTGTAGAACTGTTTTGGAAAAACTCTCAGCTCTTTGTTCTATGAAAGGAGATTCTGGGCTGGGGATGTAGCTCGGGGGTAGACCATTTGCCTGGCATGTGTTAGGCCTTGGGTTTAATCTCCAGCACCACAAAAAAGGAAAGGGATTCTGCCCTTGAACTCACTACAAAGCCCAGGATGGCCTCGAACTTGCACTGATTCTCCTGCCTCAGCCTCCCAAGTGCTGGGGTTAGAGGTGTGCACCACCACAGCTGGCTCACATTTGTCTGGTTTTTTAACTTACATATTTGTAGGATTTTTTTTTTTAACATTTTAAGAAAATTAGCCTTGTATCTGTGATATGAGTGGCGAATAGTTTCTCAAGTTTAACTATAGTAGAGGAGTGGTGTATTTAAGCAAAAAAGTCAGAAAAAACTGTCTCCCTGACCTTAATTGACTTATCTTTTAATAGTGCAAAAATAAATCTATAAAGTTTGTGGGATAATGTAAGCTTAAGTTGGTTTGTTTCTAATGTATTTGGTACAGGGTCTCGCTGCACAGCTCAGACTCGCAGTGGTCATTCTTTTTTAGCCTCCCCACCAGTGGCCTGCGCCGTCATACCTGGACTCAGTGGCCAGCTCAGCGCATCTGGGGGCAGGGCCAGTGCAGCGCGTGGTGCTGTGGATCGAACCCCGGTCCTTGCACTTGCCTAAGCAGGGCGCCTGGTCCATGCACCTATCTCACTGCCCTTAAGCTAAGTTCTTTTGCCATTTTTCATTTCATTTTTTCTATACAGGTACCTGTGTGCGCGCTCGCGCGCGCACGCGCATGTGTGTGTGTGTGTGTGTGTGTGCGCGCGCGCGCGCATGCTCACGCATGCATGTGCAGTGCTGGTGATCAAGCCCAGGGCCTCATACTTTCTGGACAGGTGCTCTACCCTTAGCTGCATTCCCAGGTGGCGATTTTTCTCTGACCGTATTAAACTGAGGTTTTTCCAAATTCAAGTATGTCTTGTAGCTGACCTCTCTGAAATTCATTCTTTTGTGATTCTGGGGAAAGGGGCGACATCTCAGCGTGGTCTGGAGCATTGGTGTGTGCCTGGAGCTTGCCTCCGGTCTGTCTTACAGGTGTCTGCGGTGCCTGGAGGGTGCTCTCCACCACATGACAAGAACAACAGCGCCCTTGCAGCCTTCAGAGGCGTCCCTGTACGTATCGCCCACACTTCAGTGCCTCTACCAATGCAGGCTCTTGTTCCATGCTACTGCAGGGTGTTAGGCACTGTGCGAGGCCCTGGGGGGGCGGGGGACACAGGCACGCGTAGACCCTGCTTCCAGAAGCTCACACTAATGTCTCATCGTTGCCACTGTGAGGCAGAGGATGTAAAGTAGCAGGAGTACCAGAGGTGTGCCGCAGTCTTAAAATGGGTGGTGTGGAGTTTTGTTTGTTGACTCTCACGGTGGGCACACACTTACCACTCACATTACACAGCTTCCCTGTCATAGTGGAAGTCGCCTAGATACCTTTTTAAGTTTTACTTTAGGTCTGGGGGAGCAGCTCAGCGGTACTGCCCATGCATAGCATGCACCAAGGCCATCGGTTCAATACTCACCACCAAAGTCAAAACAAAACAAAAAATTGACTTTATTTTTTTGTTTTTGCTTTTTGAGACAGGGTCTTACTATGTACCTTAGGCTGGTCTTGAACTCACCATGTAGCCTAGACTGGCCTCCAACTTCAGGGCAATTCCCTTCCCACAGCCCCCCAAGTTCTGGGGTTACAGATGTGCACCACCACCTGTGGCTAAACTGTCGACTCAGCCCATCAAGGCAGGCAGACCAGATCCATGTGGCTGCCAGATTCGAGGGCAGAAGTGGGGGGGCAAGTGCCAGGGGCAGGACTTGACCCTCTCTGAAAGGCACCTGCCCCCTCCAGATTTCAGAGCTGAGGAAGCACGGCACTCTGCGGGCCCTGACTGCGGAAGCGGAAGCGAATGGCTGGGAGCCAGATGGTAAGGACTGGCGCGGGGCCCAGGGAACTGGGTGGGGCCTATTTGTCACCATTTGACTTTCCCTTGCTCTTTGCCCCAAACTTTGTAAATTTATTATTCCTCAAGGAAAGTGAAATCAGTGCTGGCTTAAGGCTCAGTTTCTCGCTGAACTTCCTCAGTTTACAGTGTGCTGCCAGGGATGTCGTGTAATTTCTATGGAAATAATGCAGTGGCAATAATAATACCTCTCATTTGGGGGTTGAGAGGGTCTCACTATGTGACCCAGGCTGGCCTTGAACTCCTGGCGGTCCTCTTACTTGAGCCTCCTGAGTGCTGTCATGCCTGGCAGTAATTCCTGTCTTATCCCCTAAATGGTACTATGAAAATGAGGAGTATAGCTAGGCAGGGTTGTGCACGTCTGTAATCTGAGCACTCTGGGAGGCTGAGGCAGGATGATCACAGGTTCAAACTCAAGCTGGGCAACTTGGTGACTTTGCAAGATTGTCTCAAATAATACAAAAAGATTTGAGATACACTGCGGTGTAAAGGCTCTTGGTCAATCCACAGTACCACAAGGAGGGTGGGGTGGGGCAAAGACAGGAAGAAAGAAAATGACGCATGTGTGAAGACTTTGGAAAGACTATATACTTGATCTGCTTTACAAGCCGTTTCCTGTACTGTACTGTATTGCTTTAGTTGTTGTTGTTATTGGTAGTGGAATTGGAGCCAGGACCCTGTACTTGCTATTGAGCTATATCCCCAGCCAAGTCATCTTCTGTTGGTGTGTTTGTGTGTTCGTGTGTGTCGTTTTGTTTCTTGAGACAGGTCCGTGCTGTGTCACCCAGACTGACCTTACACGTACAGTGAGCTTGCCTCAGCCTTCCGCGCGCTGGGATTGCAGGCGCCTGGCGCGCAGCTCAGCTCTGCGCTGTTTAAGGCTCGCTCCACTTGCTGGCTTGTTGTGGAGCAGGGCCGCATAACTCGGAAGCGTCTTTCTGGAGTGAGAGCCGCTCTCTCACCTCCGGTCCTTTGAGAAAATTACTTCATTTTTCTAATCTTCCTTTCCTCAGTTGTAAGAAAGATGGACTGGCAGTGGCGGGGCACTTGCCTGGTGTGTACAAAACCCTGGCTTTGACCTCTAGCACAGCAGAATATGAGTAAATTTTAAAAATGGAGTATATTGGAACACATATGATAGGAACCTTGTAAGGTTGAAATGTAGATAAAGTGCTTTACCTACCATATAAGTCGTGTTTATTGCTATATATTGTTGTTTTTAAATCCTGCATACTGAAAACATAATCCGTAGAAATTCTGAGCTTTTATAAATACTTAAATGTACAAAAATTATTTGGAATCAATGAGCGCTCTCTCTCTCTCTCTCTCTCTCTCTCTCTCTCTCTCTGTCTCTCTGTCTCTCTGTCTTTCTCTCTTCGTTTTTCCTCTCTGTAGATTACCCTGGGCCTCGCTCATGCCAGGTGATGTTCTGTCCCTGAGCCACTTCCCCAGCCCTACAAAGTCTCCTTTAATGGAATTTTGTCTCTACCGTACAGTGGCTAATCCATCACTGATAGGCTAATAACTTTTATCACAAATACCAAAGCACTTTATATTTTAATACAGCTAGCATATTTGTGCCTGCTCTTTTAGTCATATTAAATAATCGTAATACTTTTCACATTATTCTTGTCTAATTTGAATTAATAGGCTGATTAAATCACCACTGCACTTCAGCTTAAAAATAAATAAGAAGCAGAAGGAGGTAATTCAAGAGGGAAAGAAAAGGAGGTTTACTCTGACGTGAGCCTTGTTAATTCCTAATGTTTTTATCCGATGCCCTGTGTTCTGTGGGCCAGGGAAAGTGGTCTTTGTGTCAGGATCACTTTCAGAGGTGGGAGGGTTGTTCAAGGGGGCAGGAAAAGCTCTCGCCTGGTTTCAATATCTGTCACTAGTGTCTGGTCACCAGCTCGGTGCTGCCAGCTGAGACCTTGTACTTTCTGTGGACCAGCGCCGATGACAGAGTCCCGCCTAGGCCTGCCTCTGCCGCTCTGCCTTTGGTCCAGTTAAATGTAGGTGAGGGGGCATCGGCTGAAGGGTTGGTCTCCTGCCTGGTGGTGAGACTCCAGAGGGCGAGGCCTCAGGGATGCTGTGTGTGGGTGAGAGGTGAAGGGAGGGGAGCCAGACACTTGGGCTCTGGTCCCATCTTGCGGCTCACACGCTGTCCCCTGCCCTGCTGCCCCAAGCCCACAGCCGTGGCAGTTGTAATCACTGACAGTTACTGAGCCCTGAACTTTGGCCTGCACACTCTCGTAGGAGGCTGGAGAATTGCCTCAACTGCACAGCAGCCCCTTGAGGGGACCCAGTTGATTAAGCAATTTGCCCAAAGAAATTCAGCTAATTTTTGTAGAAAACTTTACACACAGTTGGGCATTCCACTGTGCTTTTGGCAACTCTTCTCTACTGCTTCCCCATCACATTTTCTTCCTAATTTCTACTAGGGCTTGGTAGCACTTCGATTAACCTGCAAGTATGTTCTCTGTCTTCATCCATTATCCCATTGCTGTAATGAAGTGCCTGCAGCTTGGTAGCTTTATAAAGAAAAGAGGTTTGTTTGGCCTCACAGATGTGTTCACAGGGTCATAGGGCTGCCTTGGTGATGGCTTCTTGGTGGCAAAGCCATGGTACTTCTGGTTGTCACACAGCAAGAAACAGGGAGCGCACACCTGTCTCTTCTGGTCTCTCTTCTTGTCATGGAAGAGCTACCCGGTGACCCCTTCTAGCTCTAACTACCTCCAGAAGCCCCAACTCTGAACCTTGCCCTCGCCTGGTAATTTCTCATCTTGTGATGACCTCAGCCTATTCTATTAGTGTACGCTGGAGAGAGTCTTGGTCTGGTTTGATTTGGTTTTCGTACTGGAGATTGAACCCAGGACCTCCACACTGGGCTATATCCCCAGGCTGCTTGCTTACTTACACCTGCGTTGCCCAGGCTGTCGTTAAACTCACTATATAGCACAGGCTGGCCTCAGTGTCATGGCATCCTCGTCCCTCAGCCTCCCGAGCTGGTGTTACAGATGTGCACCACCACGCCTGGCTGGATCCTCAGATTTGCTAGTGAGGTCTCCGTGCTTCACAGTGTACAACAAATTGGAAAAAAACAGGTGACAGAAGACATTGCTGGTAATTTCTACTACAGGGTGATAGCCGTGATTTAGAGAAATGAACTGTGGCAGCTCTAGAGAGCCTGTCCTGCTGCTGCTTTTCTCCCACCGTCTCCTCTTCTGTGCTTTCAGTCACTCACTCAGTCATTCCTTCTTTCATCAGTCTGTTGAGCATCCGTCGTGCACTGGGCGCTGTGCTGGGCTCTGCAGAGCTCACAGCATAGTGAAGGTGAGGTCCGCCCTGCAGTCAGCTCTGGGTGTCAGCACCCCACGCAGCAGTGACTGCTGCCAGACGGAAGTAGTTGAGAAGGCACCTGGTTGAGGGAGATGCTGGAGCTGACAGGAGGAGGAGAGGCCGCCTCGGCAGGTGTGGGATGAGGCCCAGCGGGCCCTCGTGAGGGTTAGGGAGACTCCCTGAGGAGCTTGGAAGAGCAGGCGGGGATGGCAGAGCTGCCCTGTCAAAGCTCACACTGCTTCCATACAGAGCAGTGGGGAGGCAGCAAGTTCAAGGCAGCCAGCCAAGGCTGGGGTCCATGACAGTGGCCCAAACATACCTCGGGCTCACAGGGTCTCCTTCTTACCCCATTCAGCTGTCAGCCCAGAAGTGCTCAGAGCCCAAGAAGAGTGGGAAGCTGTGGATACCGTCCAGCCGGATGCAGGTAACCATGGGGATGGCATGACGCAGCCGCGAGCAAAGGCACCGTCCCTGCATGTGGCGGGTCCGTCTGTGATGGGGCATCAGGAGACAGAATTCTTCAGTGTGGTCATTTTTCCTGTGTGCCCTAAGGTCTCTTCTCCTATTCAGAGGTGCCGCCATCTGCCTGTAGTGGAAATGGGCACGGGTGCCGCAGGGAGGGGCTGCTATCCCGGTCCATCTTCTACCCAGCCCTGAGGGAACACAGGGTTCCTCGTGAGGGTCCCTTGGTCAGAGTCCGCCTCTGCAGGTGACAGGGTGGGCAGAAGGAAAGGGGCAAGCGGCCTGGATCCCGGCCTGTGCCGCGTCAGGCTGCTCACCGAACAAGCAGGGTCCTCAACGGGCCTGGAGGTGTCCGCTGGAGGACCCCAAAGGCTGCATAGAAGCTGCTCGGTCCCTTCCTACCAGTTTGGACAGAGCTACGGGAGGGTAGAACCTGGAGCTGGCCTGGGCCTGCGCTCCACTGAGCTCCAGGGCGCAGTGTCATCATCGCCCGTGTTGCTGCCGATGTACGTTCATTCCTTCCAGGCTGTGACAGGTGGGGTGTCCCGCACAGATCTGGGAAGGGACATTCCCGTATGGGTGCCTCCTCCCAGCGGTGACTTGCTCCCCCCACGTGGACTTAGGAGCACCTGGCAGGACAGGTCTGCCCCCTGCTCATCATGCAGGGCAGCCAGCAAGACTCTGAACAGCCTAGTGCACCAGAGGCTGCAGTGGGTAATGCCAGCTCCCTGGAAGAGAGCACACTGTGGGTGAAGGTGTCCTCTCTCTAGCTGGAAGCCAGTGCGTGGCTTGGAGGTGACAACGAGGAGGCCCTCAGCAACTACCCGTTGCCCGAATGGCTGCTGGCGCCAGCCCTCACATGCCCTCTCCTCTGCTCCAGGGGGCCAGGCCAGCTCAGCCCAGCCAGAGCGGCTCCTCTCCTTCGCCGAGGTCCTGCAGCATTTCCAGACTCTGGATCTCTCCTCCTTCAAGGTACAGCAGAAGGGCACGGGGCCTCAGCTGAGTTCCTGCAAGTGAGGCAAGCATCCGGTTGAGGGCCCAGCCTGGCCTGAGGAATCTTGTGGCACAGGGTCACAGGTGGCCAAGGACTCGGGATTTGTGCGGGGTCTGGTCACTCTGGTGGAACTGTGCCTCGGCAACCCATGTGGCGTTGTCATTTGTCTCCTGCTTTGCCCGCTAGGGATCGAGGGCCAGTTGGCTCCCAGGGAGAGGAGGCAAACTGTTCAGGGAGCTGAGAGAATTGCAGCCAGTGGGTAAAATCCACTCAGAGCCAGGAGCCACGTGGGAGTTTAAGAATGAGATAATGACCATTCAGGAGAATAAAGGCTGGGACACTCTTTAGGACATCTTGAGTGACCAGTAGGAAGTTTAGAGGAAAAAGATTCAGGTTTTCAAAATCCGATGGAGGCAGGAGAGGCTGAAGACAGAAACCAAGTTGGCTGGTGGGATCCAGAAGGCCAGAAGCTGCCAAAATCATAATATTCTAAGAAGCTGCCCATGGGCCAGCGCGGCCTAGTTGGGACAGGGTGGTCATGGCCTGAGGCTGTCGCTGCCCTCAGAGGCATCTGTCTTCGGAGTCCACAAAGCCCCCCTGCCCCAGCCTTCCCACCCGAAGCTGAGCAGTGCTAGATTGTATAATTCAGAGTTTCAGAGAGAAGGGGATGGCCTAGAAAGTGTTGAGGCAGCCCTGCTGGGCGTCGGGCCTGGCTTTCTGCTGGCCCCGTGGGGCAGCGGGGTGGGTCTCCCATGGCTGTTCATCAGTGCCCTACCTGGGAATTAGCAGTGTAGCTAGTTGTGAAGAATCCTGAAGGACTAGATGCAGGCAGCTGGCTGGCGCTGCCCACCGCTGCAAGGATGCCTGGAGGTATAGAGAAATGGGAGCTGGAAGAGCCTGTGCCTGGGACCCAGCAGTGCCTCGCAGCTGCTGTCCCTTTCCCTGGCCCTGAGAGCGGCCACCTAGCTGGGAGAAGAGGCCAGCTTCGAGGCCAGTGGTGAGCTCGGCAGGGAGGTGAAGCCATCTCTGCCCATTGCACCAACTTCATCCCCAGGAAAGAATCCAGCCAACCATTCGAAGGACTGGGCTCGCCGCCCTCCGGCACTGCCTCTTCGGGCCGCCAAAGCTCCACCAGGGTCTTCGGGAAGAGCGGGACTTGGTCCTGACCATTGCGCAGTGTGAGTCAGTGCGTGGGATGCCACAGGGCAGGGGTCGCGCATGGTCAGGAGGAGCGGCCACCTGCCCCGCGGCTGAGGCTGAGCCAGGGCTTTGCACCTGCTCTGGGGGTGGGGGGGGGACTTTCCCAATGCGCCTGGTCCTCCCTGCGGTTCGCTCAGGCAGAGTGTGGGTGTGTTTTGGAGCAGGTGGCCTGGATAGCCAAGACCCCGTGCATGGCCAGGTCCTACAGACCATCTACAAGAAGCTGACTGGCTCTAGGTTTAACTGCGCCCTCCACGGAGACCACTGGGAGGACCTTGGCTTCCAGGGTAAGAGATGTTTTATTTGTTTTTTGAGGTTTATTTTTTGGTTTTGGTGCCAAGGACCAAACCCGGGGCTTCCAGCTTGCTAGGCAAACATTGTACTGCTGAGCTAAGTCCCCACCCCCTCCAGGGTACAAGAGAAGCAGCTTGCTTTTGTTCTGTTGCCCTGGTGCCAGGACTAGAGTGAGACCACAGCATCCTCTCCCAGCCACAGCAGCAGCACAGGAGGGACATCTGGTGGCCAAGGGGCAGCACACGGGCAGAGTTTGCGAAATACCAAGGATGGTGGTGCTCGCTTGCAGTCGCAGCACTGGGCAGGCTGAGGCAGAAGGATCATCTCCAGTTGAAGACTGGGCTGAGGGCCAGGGAGCCAGCTCCGTGGCATAAGCGACTCTCATTCTCCTTATATAATGCTGCCAAAGCCAGCATGGGATGGTGGCACACACCTGCAATCCCTGTAATATCAGGAAGCTCAGGCAGGAGGATCATCATGAGAGGATCACCCTGGACTACACAGTGAGCTCAAGGCCAGCCTAAACATCATCATGAGACCCTGCCTAAAAAAAAAAAAGAAAAAAAAAACTCTCATGCCACTCATCCACAATGAAGACGGCACCGTGATGGCTGCTCTAACCCTAATCACCTTGAAGGTCTGCTGCCAAATAGCACCACCCTGCAGATTTGGGAATTGCGTTTCCAGCACACAGAATTCAGGGCCCACATTCAGGTCAATGCATGCTCCCATTGGCATTTCTGGGTTGCCACCTCTGTAGGACTCAGGTGGAACCTGTGAGGGAGGAGGAAGCCGAGGAAGCCCTATAGTGTCACTTGGTTCTCTAGGTCCCTAGCCAGCTGTCTCCTCTCCACTTTGCAGAGGCTTCTGGCAACTCTTGGTGAGAAGAATAGGAAGAAGTGCATGCTGTGCCTTGCTCGTTCCAGTGCCAGCAGTGCTGCTTTTTGGTGTGTGTGTGTGTGTGTGTGTGTGTGTGTGTGTGTGTGTGTGTGTGTTGAGACAGGGTCTCCCTCTGCAGTTCAGCCTGGCTTGGAGCTCACTCCATGTATCCTGAGCTGGCCTCAGACAGCAGTCCTGAGTCAGCCTCCTGAGTGCTCCCGCAGGCCAGCCCCATCGCGTTTTGTCTGCAAAGAACTTCAGTGGTGTTAGTGAAGAGAAATGCTGCCACCACCTGCGGGAACATGGGAGCACTGTGCTGGGCTGCCAGCAGCGGGCTCGGACAGTCCCACGGTGCCAGGCACAGAGCGTGGCAGGAAGTGGACCTGGGTGTCTCGTGCTTCTCTGGCCCAGGGAAACAGCAGTGTCAGGGCAGCTTGGCACCGAAAGCCCTGAGCTCAGTGCAGCCTGGCTCGGCAACATACCTGGGGTTTCCGTTACAGGAGCAAATCCAGCCACAGACCTGAGAGGGGCGGGCTTCCTCGCCCTCCTGCACCTGCTCTACCTGGTGATGGACTCGAAGACCTTGTTCATGGCCCAGGAAATTTTCCACCTGTCTCATCACCATGTCCAGGTGGGCTTTGGTGGGAAGCAGAGGAAAGGTGTGGAGCGAGGGCCTGGCCGCAGGAGGACCTTGCGGCTCTCTAGTTGCTGAGGCGAACCAGGAACCAGCTTTCCTGTCAGCCTGGCCTGTGCTGGGTCCAGGCTCCACCTCCATTAGCAGTGGTCGCAGGCCCGTTCCTCAGCACCCAGGAGCCCACACAGCCCCATCCACAGGCAGAAGTCCTGAGACCTTAGGTTTCTCACTGGGAAAACGAAATGGAATAACACGCAGTGTGGCAGGCGCTCGCTGAGGCCGCCGCCTCCACTCACTGCTCCCAGGTAACACCTTGCTTGGCAAGGATAGCTTCTGCAGACCCCACAGGGGGAGAGCTGGCCTTCTGGTGACCCGGGGACTTACTGATGGGCCAGAGTGGCCGTGGCCTCTTGGTCTCTCTCCAGCCTAGCCTTCTGGGGGGAAGGGGGGAGGGATGATGGTTTCTCGACGTCGTGGCCCTTCCACTTTAGAGCAGCTGACCTGTTCCCTTCCGTGAGTTCATCCGTTCATCCGGACTCCTGGGACCTGGAGTTCGTTCACTTGCTGAGTGAAGGCTGACTCAGCATCTCCCATGCCAGCTGCTTATGGCTGTTAGGTCCAGCAGTGCACAACCCAGACCGAGATCCTCCAGCAGAGACAGGACAGAAGCTTCCAGGGGCCTTGCAGGAAGTAGATACTGACCAACCTCAGTTACAGGGACACTAGGAGGTGTAAGCGTGAGGGGGCTGGGCTCACAGGGGAAGAGGAGGAGAGGGCATGAGGGTATGTCATGGGGCACCAGCAGGGCCCCCACGAGACGCGAACCAGGACATGAGCCTTGCAGGACAGAGACTGTTGGCTGAGCCGCCTTTGAGGAAAAGCATTGTAGGCCGCGGGAGAAGCCAGAGCAAAGGGAGGGTGTGCAGCCCATGCAGGAGGGGCAGGGATGCCAGGAGGAGGGAAAGAGCAGGGCAGACGCAGCTAAGTCAAAGGGGAAGCACTGCTTGCTTTTTTTTTTTTTTTTTTCTTCCCAATACTAGGAATCAAACCCAAGGCCTTTGCACTGAACTACAATGCCAACCTTATTTTATTTATTATTTGAAATACAGTCTTGCTAAATCACTAAACTTACAATCGCCCTGCCTCAGCCTCCCACGGTGCTGGGATTACAGATGTGCACCACCGTGCCTGCCTCAGCTCGCTTTTCTTTCTTGCCTGGGTGTGCTGAGGAAGGTTTTCTTAATAATCCAAACCAGAGATGACAGTAGTGTGGAGCAGGGTATTTCCAGAGGCAGCGGGCACAGTCGTCAGATTCTGGATACTGAGTCTCACGTGTGCAAGCTTAAGAGAATGGAGCCAGCATGTTTTTTTCCGATGGCGTGGATATGGATTTCGGATAAGGAGAGCAGCGGTGATTTTAGTGTGAACGCCTGCAAAGATAAGGTTGCTGTCAGCTGGCAGAAAAAGAGCCGGCTTGGGGCTCAGTTTT
Source organism: Capromys pilorides (assembly GCA_004027915.1). NCBI lineage: Eukaryota > Metazoa > Chordata > Mammalia > Rodentia > Capromyidae > Capromys > Capromys pilorides. Next base: position 16,776 of record PVKN010001328.1, on the reverse strand, counting down.
ATCAGATGTGTTTAGAGGTCTCCAGACTTGTGAGTGGAGAGTTCAGTAAGCACTTGGTCTGTGCCTGTGGAATTGGGGTAAGTTCTAGGCTAGAGATGAAAATTAGGGAACTGCCAGCATATATGGCTGTGGCTGGCAGCCTCAGCACCTCTGGCCAGATGTGGGAGTGGATGCCTATAATCCCGCCTCCCAAGGAGGCTGAGGCATGAGGATTCCATGTTTGAGCCCAGTCTGGGGAACTCCGTGAGACCCTGTCTCAAAATGAAGTTAAAAAGGTTTAAAGAAATTTTTTTTAAATTTAGAGAAAAAAAGGGGGCTGGGGAAATAACTCAGTAGAATAAGTGCTTGCCTGGCAAGCACAAGGACCTAAGTTCAATCCCTGGTCCCACCAAGAAATGGTAAAAAGGTCTAAGGACCTCATGTGCGCAGCCCCTCTCCAAACCTCACAAGTCAGAAAGTCTGAGCCTCCTGGAGTCCAGTGCTGTGTCAGCCCCATGTGGGGACGCTGCTGGCATGTCAACCGGAGTGAGATTTCCAGGGGACAAGTGTAGAATGAGCAGTGCCACACTAAACAGGCAGAGACAGACAGGAAGAGGCACCGGTGTTGGGCTGGGACATGGTCCAGGTTCAGGTGAGCAGAGGGGGCGGAGCATCTGCCCAAACGCACTGTCTGGGTGGCCTTGAGGGAACATTTTCAGTGGGTGTCGGGGACATGGGCCCTGCTGCGGTATGAGCTTCAGAGCAGACGGGACAGGAGTGATAGACTGCAGAGTCTGTAAGCAGCTCTGCAAGGCGCTGCCTTGCGAAAGGAAGCAAAAACGGGGTTGGCGTGGGGGAAGGGCACTTTTTAGTAATTCCAGATGCACAGAAACGTGGCAACAGGCAATGTCATCTGACAACAGGAAGAGGAAAACTTCTGACCCCTGACAGTGACAGTAGGGCAGGGAAGAAAGGCCTTGATGCCTGGCAGTGCCACCTGGAAGCGTCCTCACAGCAGCAGGTCCTCACCAGGCTGAACTCCAATGTACAGGGACATTGGCCAAGTGCACTGCACATTGAACTCTGCCACATGTTGGGGCCACAGTGGCACCATGCCGGGGGTCAGGGAAGAGTGATAGGGACAGATCAAGGGTTACGCTGAGCCTTGTGGGTGCTGGCCTTCAGGAAACCATTGACAGGGAGCCTGGGATGGGCTTGTGGCCAAGTGAGGGGATACAGAGAATACCAGGAGATTAGTCTTGGCGCATGTGAAACGAGTAAGTGGGACGGCAGAGCTGAGAGTCAGAGTGAGGGGAGGGGCGCTGCCGGCGTCCCTGCTGGCTTTCCTAACTGTGGAGTTGGATTTTCTTTGCTAGGCCTAGCATTTGCCCAGAGTGCTTTAATGTGTGTGGGGGAGTGGGGGGTGTGTGGTGTGGGGTCAGGGCTGGTGAGATAGCTCAATGGACTAAGCACCTCCTTAGGCAAGCACAGGGACCAGGGTTTGATCCCTGGCACCACCTGCCTTGCTGGCCCTGCCCTGGGGTGTGCTGAGCCAGTCACCAAGAATGGACATGGTGGTGCGTGCCTATAATCCCAGCACTGAGGAGGCTGAAAACAGGAGGATCACTGTAAGTCTGAGCTACATAGTGAGGCTCTGTACCAAATGCATAAAAAAAAACCCAGAGTGTGCCGGGTATTATAGCATATGCCTGTAATCCCAGCACTCGGGAGGCTGAAGCAGGAAGATGGCTCAGGGCAGCCTGGGATACAGAGTGAGCTCAAAGCCAACCTGAACTACACCCTGTCTCAAAAAGGCAAAATAAATAAATAAAACAGAACTCAGGGTGCCTCACCACTGAGCCCCAGCCCCCCACCCCACCAGCTCTTTTTTCTTTTTTTTTTTCCCAACAGTCTCACAGAGTTGTGAGACTGGCCTCCAACTTGTGATCTTCCTGCTTCAGCCGCCTGAGTTGAGGACTTTTTTATTTTGTACTGGAGATTAAGTCCAAGGCCTTCACACTGAGGTACATTCCCAGCCCTTTTTATTTTTTATTTTGAGACCAAATCTTGCTAAATCACTTTGTTTCCCAGGCTGGGCTCAAACTTGCAGTCCTCTTGCCTCAGCCTCCCAGGGTGCTGGAATTACACCCATGTGTCACCATGCCCAGTTTAACATTTTTATTTTGAAATCACTGTAGACTTACAAAAGAGGTGCAGAAGCGGCACGGAGCATCCCCAGGCCCTCCGCTCAGCCTGCCTTAATGATAATCTTGCACAATCACAGGACAGGTCCAGCTAGCTGTCTACTAAGCGGCAGCCCTTGCTCAGGTCTCACCTCTTACCATATTCTTCGGCACCTGTTGCATTTGCGTGTTGTCCCTCAGCCCCTCCAGCACACGCATAGTTCCCGAGTTCTTCCCTGGCTTTTATGACCTTTCCTGGCACTTCAGAGCAGTGTGCTCCGTTCGTTTGTAGCATGTCCCACAGCTGGGTTTGTCGCGTGGTTTTCCAAACTTAGATAGCGGTCGCGGGCTTTTGGCAAGAGCACCACAGAAGCACGAGCCTTCCTGGTGCACGGCGCCTGGGGCGTCTTGCTCTGGCAGTGTTGACCTTGATCGCTTGGGTTGGTTTCTTCAGTTGTTTCTGGTGTTTTGGAACAGTCTCACTGTGTGGTTTAGACTGGTCTTGGGCCTTGAACTCACTGTGGAGCCCAAGTCCAAGGTGGCCTCGAACTTGTGTGACCCTCCTGCCTCAGGCCTGCTGGGATTACAGGTGTGTGCTGCCACATCTGTCTTGGTCACTTGGGTGACAGTGTCGGCTAGGTTTCTCCACTGTAAAGTTTCCCTTTGCCCTTGTAGTTGATTAACGATCTTAGGGAAAGATACTGGGAGACTGTGCAGAAATCTTGTTTATCCTCAGACGTTCGCCCACCAGTTTTGGGGGTGGGAAGTGGGGAGTCTCACTGTGTTTCCCAGGCTAGTCTCAAACCCCCAGGCTCACGCCATCCTCCCATCTCAGCTTCCCAAGGAGCCGAGCACAGAGCACTGCACCAGGCTGGAATTTCCAGTGTTCATTGTTAAAATCTTGCTTACAATCCCTTAAGAATCTCCAAAATAGGGTTTTCGGAGGCCATCTGTGACATCAGGGCAACAGTAGGGACCACAGCCCACCCACACGAGCCCCACCCTAAAGAGGGAGTGGCAGCCCAGGTGCCCGGGGTCCACCACAGGCGGGGACTCCCAGGCCCTATGCACCCAGCCAAGGGAACGGCTTCAGCCATGCCAAGCCACCCACCTGGCACATTGGTGTCTTGGCACCAGGCAAGGGCGCCCTTGTGAGGGAGGCCCAGGAAGCTTCCGTGCATCTCGTTCCGTCCACACGACAGCCCTGTGAGAGATGAGGGCAGGAAGAGCCTCCTCGTGAACCCTCTCCGCAGCACAGGGCCAGTCAGTGGCTGTGCGCAAAGCCGGGGCTTCAAGTGGGGAGGCCTGGACCTGGAGCCCGCGTCTCCCACCACCAGGCTGGCAGTGCTCCCACACACAGCGGCTCGCTCAGGGCTGCCCCGCGCAGGGCACACATACCAGACCCGCTGAGTGCGGCCAGCTGAACAGCACCGCAGAAGATGCTCCGGTGCCTGCTCCAGCGCTCAGTGAAGGGCAGCCCTTCTGTGAAGCGTGAAAATAAATGGCGGCTCTGAGGTGCCCTGCTGCCTTTGAGCCTGTTGCAGAGCACGGGTGTGGGCAGCGTGTTAGCTCTGGGCAGCACTTTTTAGGACTGAGGAAAATTTAGGTCTGAAATCCAATTTTTCACTGCCTTTTTTTTTTTTTAGTACGGGGGATCAAACTCGTAACCTTACACTTGCCAGGCAGGCACTTAGGCCACTGACCCATCTCTCCAGCCCTTTCACTACTTTTTTCCAATTTTTTTTTTTTTTCTTTACATTTTATGTATCTGGTACAGGGTCTCGCTGCTCAGCTCAGACTCCTAGTGATCCTCCTGTTTTCAGCCTCCCCAGTGCTGGGATGTCCCCATACCTGGACTCGCTTGGCAGCTCAGCGCACGCCAGGGGCAGGGCTGGCCCAGCATGGGAAACTAGGCAGTGAAACCCTGGTCCCTGCACTTGCCAAAGCAGGCGCTTACTCCATTGAGCTATCTCGCCAGCCCTTGCTATTTATTTATTTATTTATAATTTCATTTTACTTTATTTTGTCTTTTTGAGACAGGGTCTCGCTATGCAGTTCAGGCTGGCCTTGACCTCACTTTTGTAGCCCAGGCTGGTCTCGAACTCACATCCATCCTCCTGCCTCAACCTTCCAAGTGCTGGGATTACAAGTGTGCGCCACCACACCTGGCCCTCACACTGCTTTTAAAATGGGCTTTCTGAAAATATTTCTGGGAGTGGATGAACACTAGGTTTAAATCCCCCATTATGTTGCCACCTATTCCTGGTCCCATATTTCTACACTGAAAAAAGTGGAGTGTGGCGATCTCAGGCCAGGTATCTGATACAAAGAAGGCAGATAAGGCCTGGGTGCTGCTGTTCCCTCTTCAGCCAGGAGACGCAGTGGGTATCTGTGCAACACTGACATTCACAGTGACCGTGGGGTGGACGGGGAGGTGACGTAAACCGTAGACAACAGAGCCGTGTCATGGCTTTGCTCATGATTAGGGACCACGCCACCCGGTGTGGCACTTGCGTTGGCCTGAGACTACCGCAGCACTCCCCACGTGCTGATGAGCACCGCACAAGGCAGCGAGGGGTGCCGGGAGCCCTGCGCTGTCCAGGCCGTCTCTCCCCTGGAGGCGGCAGCTGCACTTCTGTGTTCATTCCTCAGCTGGTGCTGCCCCTTCTGATTTCTGTAGAAAGCGGCCACTGTACAGGAAGCATCGTGCAGTATTTCTCCAGCATTGAACTGTGCGCCACACGCACAGCCTTGCCAGTCAGCGAAGCTCACTGGAGACCCTGTGCCCGGGGTTTCCCTGGGACGTGCCAGGGAGGCAGCGTCTCCCTAGCGTAGACGCAAACTTCCCGAATCAGGGAAGGCAGGGTTCAGCGCAAACCTTGCCTGTGAGCAGGAACAGTGAGCCACCCTCACCTCAGAATCCAAGCTCGCAAGCCTGCCACGGAGGTGCACAAATCCTAGCACTCTGGGAGGCTGAGGCAGAAGGATTTCAACTTTGAAACCAGGGGCCGGAGATGGCTCAGCAGCCTAAAATGCCTGCTTTGGCAAGCTTAGACAACCGCAGGGACCGCAGTTCAATCCCCGGCACCACATGCTGTGCCAGCACCCCCCCCCCCACCCCCCCAGGGCAGGCTGAGCTGGCCATAACAAAAAAAAAAAAAAATTAAAAAAAAGTTTGAAACCAACCTGAGTGATTTAGTAAGACCCTGTCCCAAAAGAAAGAAAAAAGGCAGGTGGGGATGGAGCTATAGCTCAGTACAAAGGCCGAATCCGAGCCTCTGTACCACAAATAATAAAAATCAAGCTCCCCGGTGCCGGCTGTGGAGCGGGACTTGTGAGGGCAGCAGCTTGGGGCCCCTGTGGTAACTCTTCCGCATAACACGCCAAGCTGCTTTCCTCTCTGCTGTTGAGAGGTGGGAACACCAAGCGTCAGAAAGGTGGCGGCTTCCCTAGGACACAGCCAACGGGGGCCAGGCTGGCATCCGGAGTGGGTGTCGCAGGTGTGTGCAGTCCAGCATTGTGCGGTCAGAACCGCCAGCAGGGGTAGAGCTGCTCAATCAGGAATGCGCTGATATGAGCACCGAAAAGAAAATTTATTTATTTTTAAATGTATGTAGTACACGCCAGATGTGGTGGCGCACGCCTGTAATCCCAGCACTTGGGAGGCTGAGGCAGGAGAATCAGTGTGAGTTCGAGACTAGCCTGAGCTAGAAAAGTGAGCTCAGGGCCAGCCTGAACTGCATAGCGAGACCCTGTCTCAAAAAGACAAGAAAAAAAGAAAAGAAAAGAAACTTGTTCTCCAAAGTAGAGCATGAACGTGGTGACATACCCAGGCCGGTGTCCCCCACAGATGGCCCTGGGGCCTCAGGCGGCCCCAGTGAGCCAAGGGGGCCTTCCTGCCTCCCTACACCTCCCCTGGCTGCTTTTGGATGAACACCAGATAATAGGAAGTCTAGAGAAGGAAGCAAAAGTAAAAAACCTATGGAGGTCAGGGGGTGGCGGTGCACACCTGTTAACTCCAGTGCTCGGGAGGCTGAGGCAGGAGGATCACAAGTTCCAGGCCAGCCTGGGCCACATATTGAGATCCTATCTTAAACAGAAAGATCTTACGCAGCTTGAGAACTGAGCGTCACTCCTGTCGTGCGGGCAGTGGGGGCTGGAGAGCTGGTGGGAGCCCAGCAGAGTTAAGGTCAGGATACTTAAGGATGGAAACCGAGCTCCAGGTCATGGACATGGGCTGCAAGGCAGGGAGCCTCAGGTGGGCTCCTCAGTCCCTGCCCAGCAGAGCTGCTTAGGGTTTAAGCATCAGCTTCCTCATCCATAGGAAGGGGGTTGAAAACTAAGCATAAGGGGCCAGGGCACTAGTTCAGTAGAATAAGCACTTGCCTGGCAAGCTCAAGGGCCTGAGTTCAATCCTAGATCTCACACACACCAAAAAACCCACGAAAACTAAGCATAAGCACCAGGGCACCAGTTTCTGCCACACAGCTGCCATGCCTGTGGCCACCAGGCCCCTGAAGTCCAGAAGCAGGAGCGCAGCCGGCCGCTGACCTGCTGGCCCTCCCTTCCAGCAATTCCCTTTCTGCCTGATGTCTGTGAATATCACGCGCATGGCCATCCAGGCCTTGAGGGAGGAGTGTCTCTCCAGGTGCGTTCAAGCGACACCCTGCCTTGCCCTCCATTCTGTTCCTCCCCTCAGGCCTGGGCAGAGTCCCCGTGTCCCTCTCCAGACCCATCTCCCCTCCTGCTATTGACCCAGCTTCCAGGCATGTGGCTGGGGCCGTGGTGGGGGCTTTGGGCCGGGGCTGGCATGGGACAGGGGCGGGCGGGGGGGCGGGCACTGGGTGTCAGAGGCTGAGCTGGCAGCCGTCTGCCCCCAGGGAGTGTAACCGGCAGCGGAAGGTGATCCCCGTGGTGAACAGCTTCTACGCCGCCGCTTTCCTCCGCCTCGCACACATCTGGAGGACCCAGCAGAAGACCATCTCTGACGCCGGCTTTGTCCTCAAAGGTTCGTCCTGCCCCTGAGCATCCAGGCCCAGAGCCTGCGGTGTCCTCTCCCAGCTGCATCTGTGGGCCTAGCCCCTGCAGCCTGTGGGTCCCCACCGCACCTTTCCTGTCCACATATCTGTGACAATTAAATTTGCTAAGCCTGGGGAGCCAGGGAGATTATGCCTGCCTAGCAAGCGCAAGGTCCCAAGTTTGATCCCAGGTACTGGGGGAAAAAAAAAAAGCAGGGTGTGGGGAGGAATCTTTTTTTTTTTAAAAAAAAAAAGGCTGGACACTGGGTCCAGCTGTTAGGTGGACTCCTCAGAGCTGGGATTGGCGCAGGCAGGAAAATGCGTGGTCTCAGGCTCCTGTCTGGTGCTCTCCGCCCTCAGTGAGTCCAGTGCCTCTGTCGCCCCACAGTAGGGCACGGGGCTCCCTAGAGCGGCTGGGCTTGAGGCCCTGGCCACGGAGCTGTCCAGAGCTCCCTAAGCCTCACTCCCCTCCTCTGTTCCAGACTTGGAAGTATGGGCCAAGAAGAATCCCCGGCGGTTGCTCAAGACCCTGGAGGTGTACCTGGCCCGGGTGTCCAAGGGTCAGGCCTCCTTGCTGGAGCCGCGGCTGTGCCCTGGGCCCAGTGGCCCTCGCACCAAGGACCTCGCCTTCACCGGCGTGTGTGAGCTGCAGCCTCACCCGTGCGAAGACTCGGGACTTCTCTGAGCGGTGCTGTGGGCTGACACGCGGGACCTACTGGCGGAGCCACAGCGCCTTTGGGTGTCGCTCCTGAGCCTGGCTGGAGAGAGGACAGCACGCGGGCACTGGGTGCTCGAGCCCTTCACACGGGCTGTGGCCAGAGCAGAGCTCACCCTGCCGCTCAGTGACCAACCAGTGCCTGGTGTCCCCAGCAGGGCTGCAGGGATCGCAGAGGGACTGGGTGGGCAGCCATATCTGGCCACCTGCACGTTCCACTCCCGAGTGAAAGCAGCCAGGATCTCAACACCCCAGGAATCCTTAGGCCTCGCGTCTGTGGTTGGAATTTAAAGAGGAAATAGTAACTACAACCGCAGCCAGCAGGGGGCAGTACAGCCCGTGGAAAGCTGGCCCCTCGGCTTCCTTAGTCCCCTTCCTTGAGGTTTAGGGTGCAGAATTGGGCCCAGGGCTGGGTGCCCCCCGGGGTGCCCACAAGCTGCGCACAGCAATGGCTCCTCCAGTGGAAAGTGCCCGGCTGCCTGAGGTTGTTTTCCAGCCTGGCTGAGGGATGGGAAGATTTGCTGCACCCCAGCAATCGTAGGATAAAGGAATGTAGTGTAAGGGTGCCGAGTGCTGTCTTCATCCCAGGGCCCGCTTAGGCCAGAGAAGGTGGCTCCTGCTCCCGCTCCCGCTCCCAGGAGGGCCTAGTGGCCCTGGCTCTTGGCTGGTGCGACATCCGTGCAGCATTTACCCATAGGGTTCTGGGCACCTCAGCTCTGCCATCCTCACTGGAGGCAGGGTGACAAATGGTCACCGTAGTGCACAGTACCCCAACTCTTTATGTGCAGGGTCACCCTGTTGGTCCCCCCAGGACATCAGGTAGGTATAATCAAAAACAGGTACATATTTAAATTTTTTAAACTGTATTACAGTAAAAGACATTGCCATCAATTCCTTTCAGAAATCTCTTATGCTTCAATCATTTTTCTTTTTCACTATTGTTCTTGTGGTTTTCTAAGACATGGTCTCACTACATAGTCCAGGCTGGCCTCAGACTCACCGTTCCGAAGCCTGCCTCAAATTTACAGTAATCCTCCTGCTTCAGCCTCCTCAGTGCTAGGACTACACACCACACCACCCTCTGAAGCAGTTCTTCAAATCCCCTCATGTCTTTATAATTTGGATCAAAAATACAGTGAATGCTGCTGCCAAGCACCAGTCAACAGAAAGGTGGCCTCATGAAAACACACAGTGTCCTCGCCACTGGGCCTGCAACTATGTGACTTCTGGCTCCCCCTCCTAGTCAAATGAGCAAGAAAAGTGAATGTTCTGAATCAGTCCAGGACATGGAGGCAGCCACTCTGTTGGAGCTGAAGACACTCATGAAGGAGAACTTTCAGAACTGTTGCAGGGGCCGGCGAGATGGTTCAGTGGTCTAAAGCGCCTGCTTAGGAAAGCTCAGGCAACTGCAGGGACTGCGGTTCGATCCCCGGCACCACATGCTGCGCCAGCCCCACCACCAGGGCAGGCTGAGCCAGCCACAAAAAATAAAGAAACAAACACAACAAGCAAACAAATAAATAAATAAAATTTAAAAAAAAAAAGAACTGTTGCAGAAAGTGACGAGAAGGATGGGCTAAGTGTGTTCAGAGCAAGGGGAGAGACTGATGGGTTCCCAGCAGCGCGTGCCTTCCTTAAGAACCTTGCGTTTGCAGGCTGGAGCCTATGCCACTGAGCTTTATCCCCAGTCCTGGCAATGCAGTACCGGGGACTGAACCCAGATCCTTGCACTTGCCAGGCAAGCGCTTAGACTGCCACACTATATCCCCAGTCAGCAATGTGTCTTTTATTTTTTTACTGCATGAAGAGCAGGGATGGCACAGCATGTGGTGCTGGGTCGAACCGCAGTCCGCTGCGCCTGAGCTGGCCTAAGCAGGCACTCTAGACCGCTGAGCTATCTTGCCCGCCTCAGTCAATGTGTCTCTTAAACCTCAGATATTCACCATACTTCCCTGCTCTCCACTGAGCTGCGCCCCAACCTGAGTGAGCACTGGAAGCTGCCTCCTGGGGCCTCTCAGGCCCTGAGGAAAGGCTGCTTGGATGGAGATGCGTCCTGAGCCCGCAGCCACAGCTGTCCTTCCAGGACTGAGACTGAACTGGACTCCAGGCTACAAGCGACCCCAAGCCTGGCCCTGGGCCAGCCTTTAAGTGCCTAGCAATGCCTGCTGGCCCAGGGACTCCGCTCCCTCTGCCTCAGGCTTGCAAGGCCAGTGCTGACTCTGCCCAGCCGCAGCCCCCAGGGTGGGGATGAGAGGGCGAACAGGGACCCGAGCAGAGCTGGGAAGGCACTTGTTTCCTTTATTGCACACTGGCTGGGTACTGGGAGGAAGCGGAAGCAGGCGGAGGCACAGGCAGGGGCGCAGGGCGGGCGGCTGCCCGCCCTCACTTCCAGTCCTTGAAGAATTGCTTGAAGATGGGACTCTCTCGGCCCTGGGGCAGGATCTCCACCTGCAGGACAGGGCGAGAAGGCTGGTTCACAAAGATGTCAGCCCTGCCCGGCCAGGGAGAAGGCATCAGGCACCAGGCCAGGGTCTGCATGCGTATGGGTCAAGGGAGGGGACACAAAAGTGACAGTGACACAGGCTGAGAAAACAGACTGCTTGCACACCGGGACACAGGCAGGCATGGTGGCACGCATCTACAGTGCTCATGAGGGTGAAGAAGGATTGACAACAGTTCAAGGCCACCCTGAACTACACAGCAAGACCTTGTCTCAAAAGCAAACAAACAGGGCCGGCGCGATAGCTCAGCGGTCTAAAGCACCTGCTTAGGCCAGCTTAGGCAACTGCAGGGACCATGATCCCTGGCACCACATGCCGCGCCAGCACCACCCCCCCCCCCCCAGGGCAGGCTGAGCCCGCTATAACATAAATAGGTTTTTTAAAAAAAAGCCAACAAAAGCCTTGGGTAAGCAAGGCATGGTAGAGCATGCCTATGATCCCAGCACTCAAAAGCTGAGGCAGGAGGACTGTTACGAGTTCGAGACCAGCCTGGACTACAAAGCTACAAAATGAACTCAAGGCCAGCCTGAACTGCATAGGAGACCCTGTCTCAAAAAGACAAAAAAAAAAGACTTGGGTACGCAATTTGATGCTACCACTGACTGCAGATGAGCCATGTAGAACAGACTTAGCCAGCCGCCCCACTGAGGCCACGGGAAACAGCAGCCAGGAATAGTGGCCCTGAGGAGGACTAGCCACCTAAACCATCCAAAATCACACCTTCCTGGGCGTGGTGGCACGCCTCTGTAATCCCAGCACTCAGCAGACTGAGGCAGGAGGATCTTTACAGTTAGAGACCAGCCTGGGCTACAAAGTGATCAAGGCCAGCCTGAACTGCATAGCAAGACCCTGTCTCAGAAAGACCAAAAAAAAAAAAAAAAAGCACACCACCTAGCTTTCAGGGCTCAAGGACAGCTCCCCAATTCAGGGCTTCGTGGCACACACTATAATCTCAGCACTCAGGAGGCTGAGGCAGGAGGAACACCACAAATTTGAAGCCAGCCTGGGCTACACAGTGAGTTCAAGACCAACCTGAACTATATAGCAAGACCCTGTCACCAAGAAACCCAAAAAAGAGAAAGAAAAACGGAGTTTTGAAATATTGAAGGATTGGGAGGGGCCTTCCCGCAGGGCGGGTATGAGAGGGAGGTCTCACTGTTCCCCAGTGCCAAAGCTCTCCCGCCCTCCTGTCCACCTGAGGCACGGAGGCCACGCAGGAAGGGCCCGGGGGCAGGGCTTTGGACAGGGCGCCTCCTCACCTGAGTGTTCGGCGCGTACTTCATGCGGGAGATGAAGTCCTCAGCCACTTGGAGGGCCGCCTGCCGCTCCTTCTCGTTAGCTTTTCGCCCTGGACCACAGGCAGGATAAGTTTCAAGAACAGAGCGCCTCTTCAGCCTTCACCCCATTTTTCTTGAACTCCGCCCCCACTTTGGAGGATTGAACCCAGGGCCTTCACTCTGAGCAACGTCTCCAGCTCTGTGTTTTATTTTGAGACAAAATCTCACTGAGTTGCTGAACTGCCCAAGCTGGGCAGCAACTTGTAGTGCTCCTGCCTCGGCCTCCCAGAGCCATTCCACAGAACAGCTGGCAAACTGGAGCAGTGGTGAAGCTACAGAGCTTTGGAGGTGGGAAGACAGTCCCTTCAAACTTTCCAAACTGGCAGCTTAACGCTAAATGCAAACTTCTGTGTGTGTGTGTGTGTGTGTGTGTGTGTGTGTGTGTGTGTGTATGTGTGGTACCGGGGATTGAATTCAGGACCTTGCGTTGCCAGACAAGCGCTTATTCTACTGAGCCATCTCCCCAGCCCCACGAACTTCTCTTTTGCCAGGGTCTAATCAGAACCTCCCGCTGTGCAGCTGGGTGCGCACTGTGCCACGGAGCTTGCCCTGCAGGTACGAGACCCTGAGCTCTGTCCCCAGGGCCATGAAACCCACAAGCACTTTTGCTCTGACCAGGCCTCAGGGACATTTTCAGCAAAAATGCGTTTTCTTTCTTTCTTTCTTTCTTTCTTTCTTTCTTTCTTTCTTTCTTTTTCCTTCGATACCTGGGATCAAACTCAGGACCTTGTACTCCCCAGGCAGGCACTCATGCCATGGAGCTATCTCCCTGGAAGCCCCCTGTTTTTTTTTAAAAAAGAATGGGTTTTCTCTTGTGCTTCAAACTAAGGCTAGGGACCCGTCCTTTGTCCCCTCCCCGCCTGCTGTATGTTTGCCGGCCTTTCTTGTAGCACAAAGCAGGACAGATGGTTTCTAAGAGAGAGGTGAGCTGACTACTCCCCCAGTGCCAGCAGCTACACTGGCCTAATGGCCGTGCCAGCGAACTGCTCCTAAAAATGAAGAGGATCTGTAAATTTCAGCACTCTGGGAGGCTGAGTCGGGGAAATCTCAAGTTCAAGCTCAGACTGGGCAACATAGTGAGACCCTGTCTTTAAAAAGGGATGGGGTTAGAGCTCAGTTTAAAGGTCCTGGATTCACTCCCCAGTACCCAAAACAAAACAAACCGATGGAGAATTCATCCACTTCTACAGTAATGAAAATTGCTCCAGCAGAAGGCATTTTCCTGTGGAAACTGCCATGAATGGTGGTTGCTTTCTGGCCCAGCTATCAAAATCCCAGTAACCATGAGGTATCCAAAAAGCACAGGTATGGTAGCACACAGGTGTGAGTCTAGCACGTGGGGCTGAGGCAGGAGGATCACCACAAATTCAAGGCCAGCCTGGGTTATATAGTGAGACCCGGGCACTTCTCTCCCTGGCCTCCCACGTGTTGTTGCTCCTCTGGTTTCTCTTTCTGTAACACCTTCTTGCTTGGGGTTAGAGATGCTCCATGGGCTGGTGGGAACCCTCGGTTCCACGGAGTTCAGCCCCTCTGCAGACATCTGTCCAAGTTCCCCTTTGCCCTGTCCCCTCTGGGTCAGGACACCTGGCTGTGACCTGCCTGCATGCAGCCAGCCCTAGACACAGCATCTCATCTTTCCTAGCCAGGCTGGGAGCTGGTGGCTTCGCAGCTTTGGTTCACTACACAGCTATTTAACAGTGTTTTTTTTTTTTTTTTCTTTTACTCATTTATTTGGTACAGGGTCTTGCTATGCAGCTTGGACTTGTAGTGATCTTCCTGTCTCAGCCCCCCCAGCACTAGCTGTTATGGTTTATATCTAGTTGTCCCCCCAAAGCCTCATGCAATCATGGGGTGGGGACTTCTAGAGTTTGAGACTTGAGTCATGATCCACTGGGATTATGTGTTTTAGTACTGATGGGACTATGGGTCTGAGTACCGCTGAGATTACTTGACTCTTGATCCACTGGGATTATGTGTTTTAGTACTGATGGGATTATTGGTCTGAGTATGGCTGGGATTATTGGTGTGGCCTAAGGTGGATAGGCTAAGGCAGAGAGCCTGGATGCAATATAAAGAGAGACAGAGAGACAGAGAGAAAGACTAAGCTGTTGCTCTCTGCTCCCTGGTTTGTCTGCTGCCTCTGTCGAGACTGTTGCTGTTCTGCCGCCATGAACTGGATGTTCTCTGCCCTGTTCCACTCAGCCTTGGGCCAGGCAAATATGGACTGAAACCTCCAGCAAACTGTGAGCTAAACAAACCTTTCCTTCCTTCATTTTGAGTGTCGGGTATTTGTCCCAGCAACGAATAAAAAGTAACTAAGACACTAGCATTGCAGGTATGTGCCACCATGTCCAGTTTCAGTGGACGACATAGTGCACTCAGGATTCTGGGGCCAGCACAGCATTCTTCATCAAGACTCTCACATTAACACCATTCCTGCCTTTGAGAAATTTCTAACCTGGCCAGATAGGCCAATCTAACTAGGTGGGAAGGGAGGGAGGGAAGGATGGAGGGAGGGAGAGAGGGAGGAGGGAGGGAGGGAGGGAAAGAGAGAGGGAGAGGGAGAGGGAGGGAGAGAGAGAGAGAGTGGGTCGGCAACATAGCTCAGTGGTCCAAGCACTTGCTTGGGCCCTGCCCCTGGGTGTGCGGGGCCGGCCACCGAGACCCGGCATGGTGGTGCACACCTGTACTCCCAGCACTGGGGAGGCTAAAGCAGGAGGATCACTACAAGTCTGAGCTGCATAGTGAGACCCTATATTAAGTACATTTTTAAAAAGTGAAAAGAAAAAGAAAGGGCAACTAGGCAAAAGTGACCCAGGCTCCCGGGATTGCACAGGCTCTGGGTGTGTTTCACCATTTTCTGTGATCTAAGAGAACCAGATAGGCTTTTGCAAAATAGCATTTCTCTTTCTAGCTGATGTAATCTCTTAGAAAAACAAGTTCTACAAGTCTACTACCTATTGCATAAAGTGGTGGTTTTTTTGTTTTTTTGTTCTCTTCTTTTTCTTAATGCATTTAGGAAAGAGGGAATACAGGGTCTCAGCACGTACATCAGACTTGTAGTGATTCTCCTGTTTTCAGCCTCCCAAAGTGCTGGGATTACAGGCACACGCCACCATGCCCAGTCTCAATCACTGTCTCAGTGTGCCCCTGGGGGCAGGGCCATCACAGATGCCAGGGACTGAACTTTGGCCACTGCACTCTGCCAAAGCAAGCACTTTAGTCCGCTAAGCTCATAAAGTCATTTTAATTTGCCTAAAATCTAACCCTGTCACTCCTGGCTGAATCCCAGGGCCAGGTGCCCCAGATCCCTGAAGGCCTAGGACTGGGCTGGGCCAGTGGTTCTCAAAGTGTGGTCCTGGAACCCCACAGGGCACCTACAAGGTACTGGTTCCATAGGCAAAAGCTCAGTTCCACTGCAGACCCAGCAAACAGAAAGTGGGGGCAGGGGGGTGGGGTTGTGTGTTGGACCAGGCCCCAGACACTCAGAGGCTCGCCGTGCTTTTGGGACTTCAGAGTGGTGACAACAGAGGACCACCATCTGCAGGGACCACGGCCTGGTGCAGGGACCACGGCCTGGTGTGGGGAGCCCGCCTACCCTTCCAGATGTAGATCTTGCCGCAGAGCCCATTGTCCAGCACAAAGCAGTCGTCGGGGATCAGCAGCTCGGAGCCAAAGGGGCTGGAGTCGGCCACCTTGGTGAGGTGCATCTGTCCGGTTGCATCGGAGACCTAGGGAGGTGGCACAGAGCTGGATCTGAGCCCCACACCAGCCTCCCCTGCAGCCTCGGCCCAGCAAAGAGCCTGCTGCACTCTGCCTCCACCTCTACCCCTGCCCCTAAGCCCTGTGCATCTGGAAGTGAGCAGATTCCAAACTACACACACACACACACACACACACACACACACACACACACACACATAGAACTCCAAAGCAGGCAAGCTCAGCAGGGACTTCACACCTTCACCTAGAAGAGGCCAGAAGCCAGTGGTGTTACTTCTTTCAGAAGGGCCACCACCACCCCGACATCAGTCTTCTCTAGCCCCGCTTCCCAAGGGCTCCTCAGCCTGGGGTCCCCACCACTAGCTGGTCCAGCGCCCACCTTGTACAGAGCTGCAGCTTGGGCGTTGGTCTGGTCAGCTCTGAGGTCCTCCTCGGGGTTGCCTTCCTTCAGAGCAGGCCTGGGGCCGAGAACCTGTAGGAATCGGGGAGCCTGGATGTGCTGTGATTACTGCCCGGAAAAGCCACTGTTCCCAGGGCCACCCAGCTCCAGAGGAACACGCTGTGTGTCCCACCCGGGTACCCTGCAAGCCGGCCACAGGCTGAGCAGTCCCAGAGGCCCTGCCTCCCGTCTCCAGCCCCTCACTGCCCCTTCGGGCTTTCTCAGAAGCAGGGGATCCAGCAGGGCTCCAGCCCTCCTCCCCAGGTCCCCAACCTGGATCATCTCGCCGGGCTCCTCCCCATCGGAGACGATCTCCACCTGGGCCTTGCCCTGCCGCTCACTGTCCCGGATGGCTAGGGCCAGGTCCCGCGCCTTGTTGCGCTCCAGGATGTTGGACTTTCCCCCACACCAGGCGAAGATGTTCTGTGGGGAGCAGGGTATCAGTCAGAGCGAGCTCTCTAGGCCCTGCCCCAGCTCAGGGAGAGAAAGGCCCTCTCTGCCCCTCGCTTCCTCCAGTCAAAAAGGCAGAGCAGGGCCAGCCAGATAGCTTAGCGGACTAAAGCGCCTGCTTAGGCAGAGCGCAAGGACTGGGATTGGATCCCTGGCACCACAAGCCATGCTGGCCCTGTCCCCAGGGTGCACTGAGACAGCAGTTGAGTCTGGGCTTGGTGGCTCACCTCTGTAATCCCAGTGCTTGGGAGGCTGAAAACAGGAGAATCAGGGCCGGCGAGATGGTTCAGTGGTCTAAAGCGCCTGCTTAGGAAAGCTCAGGCAACTGCAGGGACTGCAGTTCGATCCCTGGCACCACATGCTGTGCCAGCCCCACCCCCACCACCAGGGCAGGCTGAGCCAGCCACAAAATAAATAAATAAAGAAACAAA
>PVKN010001327.1:30620-53740 GCA_004027915.1 Capromys pilorides | reverse complement strand
ACGGCCTCGGCCCCGCACCACTTCCATCTCTGTTGCTCTCACCGCACGTCCTCTCATGGCATCCCCATTCCACCGCTCCATAGGGACACCTGCACTGACCCAGGGCCACCCAGATGACCCTGCACCATGTCCGCATCTCCGTCCTCAGACTCAGTCACTCACTCCCGCCACCTCCTCTTTGCCACATAAGGTAGACCCCAGACCTTCTGGGCCGACTCTGTGCCTGCCCCGGATGTGACACAGCCCAGGGGTTACAAACGTGACGGAGGACCGAGCAGGGTCAGCTCCCGGCTCACACCCAGCCTGGCCACCAGAGCAGCCCCCTCCTCCTTCTGTATCAAAACCCCTCTTCCCTGCATGGGCCGAGGTCCCTGTCCCTCCCACTGAACAATCCAGGGAGGCCTTTTGAGGACGGGTTTGCTGCTGGGTAGCCTGGAGGTGGTGTCACCGCTCGGGGCCACAGGTGCAGGATGCCCAGGCCTGCGGGTGCAGCCGGGGCCGCAGACACCTTGGGAGATGCTCAGGCCTATTGATCTGCACGAGAGCCGGCGTCCGTAGCTTCAGGCAAGTCAGCGTGTGAGCGCTTATTCCCACAGCGCTGATGCAAAACCTCCTTTTATCCGGAAACTCTCTTCCAATCGCTTGAACCAAAAAAGACTTGAGCACACTGTGCAAGGCAACCAGGTCCTGGTGAGCATCTCTCAGAGCTCAGCACCCCGATCTGAGCCCATCTGTGGGCTCTTGGGAGCCAGAGGAGGGAGCCTCGACACTGAATGTGGAGGCACACCTGGCCGGCTGTGCAGGACTGGCCCCAAGGAGAGCTGCTGGGGCAGATCCAGGCCAGGTGGGGCTCCCACCTAGAGGAGAGGCGGGTCTACTCCATCATGTGTCACCCTCCATCATGCCCAGCCACAGCCACCACCCCCTGCCCCTTAACCCGGACCAAAGACGAGGAGGCAGGCTAAAGGACATAACTCAGAGGACCCTCGCAACCCAACCCACGGAACGGGGGTTGGGAGCAGTGACAAGCCAAGAGCAGTGGCCAGCAAAGGCGAGGGTCCTGTAGAGGCCCCAACCCCACATGGAGCCAACCTGCAGGAAGCCACAGATGCCGAGGAGTTCTGGGCATGGCTGAAGACAAGCCACAGATCCACACGGTGTACTCAGCCACGTGCCCATAGGTCCACGCTGGCATGAAAAGGCTTCTGCTTCATCCGTGATGCTCAGAGCAGGAGGAGAATCACTCCACGTCAGCACTAGGATGGGAGAGATGCGCGTGCCGAGGAGATCCTTGGCTTTTCTAAATGTCTTGTTTTCTTTTTTACATTGCGTTGTACTTGGGTGTTCCATATTTACCTCATGTGAATTTAGACAATTAAAAAGAAATGACGGGACACGGTCTGCCTCACAGTGCCTCACAGCTGCGGCGGGCCTGAGTCCTCTCCTTGGGAGGACTGTGTTACGGGATAATGTCACTGTCAGGGTGGAACTCGGAAAGCTCATGTACCCGTTTGTTTGCACATTTCCTATAACCCAAACTTTACAAAAACTCATTCCAAGGGACCTTTTGGCTGCTTGGGTCAAGGCACTCTGCCTGCCACTCCCACTGTCTCCACAGAACCACTTCTTCTACCACCCAGCCTGGACGCGCCACCTGACCTGGATGCGCCCCCCAGCCTGGATTTGGCATCAGCCCGTGCTCCTGCTGTTGGTGACCCTGAGCTCACGCTTCCCCTCCCTGGGTCCGAATGGCTGGCATCATCTATCAAGTGGATGAGATGACAGTACCTACCACATAGATGTCAGTGACAGTTAAATTGGCTAGAGCATGAGAAGGACGTGGATGAGTCCCAGGCAGAGGATAAACTATATAAGATCAGCATCACTACCACCACCACCACTACCATTGCTACCATTACCGGCATCACCACCACCATCAAAACCACCGTCACCACCACCACCATCACAATCACCACCATCACAATCACCACCAACAACACCACCACCATCACCATTGCCACCACCACCACCATCATCACCATCACCATCAACACCATCACCATCACCACCATCACCACCATCACCATCACCACCATCACCATCACCACCATCACCACCACCACCACCATCACCACCACCACCACCATCACCATTATCACCGCCATCACCATCATATTCATAGCCATATCACCATCATCCTTTTTCATAAACAGCTGATAGCCACACCCCTGCCCTCACTGTAAATGAAATGTGTTCATACACACTGGCTCACTACCATTCAGAGGCCCAAGGTTCTCCTCCTATGGTTTCCCAAACCCGCTCTTTACCAAAAGATCCCTCCTCAGGAATTGGTGCCACTGTTCTGTTCCATCCACCCACAAGTCACAGAGACACCAGCCTTGACTCCAAGGACAGCCAGCCCATTGCCTGGGCCTGGGCCTCGGCCGGCAGTGTCGCCTCGGGTCTCCCCTATTCCCCGCCCCATTCCACTCCCTCCGCTCATACTCCCCACTTCCCTGGCCTGCACACAGGCCCTGAGGTCTCTACAGCTCTTCCCTGGCTGCTCCTTAACCCCCGATGCCCTTAGCTCCCCTCTCTGTCTTCCCCAAAGCCATCAAACCAGACCCTGGACAGCCTCACGGCCCCGCAGGGCCCTCCGCTCTGCCCGAGCTCCACGCTGGCCTGCACACCTGTCCAGTACACACCTGGAGAGGTGGGATTTCCAGCACCGTGGCCCCGAGGGTCTCAGATAACATGGCTGCTCAGCGCTGTGTCAGAACACAGCCACAGATGCTATGGGAAGGGCCTGAGGCATGCAGGGCTTCAGTGGAGCTTTGCAGTGGGCCCAGAATGCAGAGCTCTAACTCCTCGTTGTAGGACGGAAGGCTCCCTCTCGAACGTCTCACGGGCCACCTCTTGCCCGAGGCGTGCTCAGAGCTCACGCCCTGCCTCAGCTTCCCGGGCTGCTCTATGCTGTGTGAGGCAGGCACCTCCTCTCCGCGTCACCTTGCTGTCCCCTGCCCCGGCCTCACAGCTCTTGACTCCACCCCTTAGTGATGCTGGCTGCCTGCGTGCTTGGGGCAGCATGGGGACCTTTGTGTGGCTCACCTCCCTCCCTCCTGCTGCGGGGACAAAGACAGTATGGCCTCTGCCTCTCAGAGTGACCAGACGAGCTGAGAAGGTGGCTTTGCTTGACAAGCCCTCCAGGGAATACTGGGGTTGGCGAAACCAGTCCCCGTCATTTATCCTCTCCCCATGGTCCTCCAGCCACAGTATCTGGCTCCGCCTACATGTGTTCAGCCCTGGCAGATGCACCCCACAGCCACGCTTCATCCCCACTATCAGGAGAGTCAAGGACATCCTGGGTGAAAAGCTGGGATGCAGATGTGCTCATCAGAAACTCTGAACCCACCAAGGCCGCAGGCTGCTTCCCAAAATACAACTTCTCTAACCCCAAATGCTGGCTTGATTCCACCTGTTTTCCCGGAGTACCAGCAGCATGTCTGGCTTATTGTACTTCTCCTGTTACTTTTCTTCTAACTCCAGAAGCACGCGTCTGTCTTCCACTGGGTGGGTGAATGGTTACAGAAGAGGAACGAACAGATGTGTGTCATTAGACGGAGATGGCCAGACTCCTTCACACAGCTTTAATTTTATTTTCCTGCTTAACACCCATCAATACATTCCACGGAATAAAGACTTCAGGCGGATAATGGCACTTTATGGGTTTCCCCTTGGGAATCCAGGCAGAGTTGAGACAGAGGACACCTGGCTGCACTGCCCATGTCCCCTGGTGGTGCAGAGAAGGCGGGGTCCGTGTGAGCGTCGACCTGTTTCTCTTTAATGCACTCGCCCAGTGTCCACTCCCGAAGCCCAGTGCACAGACAATGTGCTTCTGAGTTCATTGCCTGGACCCACGCGGTTCTTCTTCCCTTCTCCGCAGGGAAGTCCAAGTTACCCAGAGTTCCACAGCCACAGCCAGGAGTGGAGCCGCAACCTCCCCACCGACCGCCCCCCATCCCCACCCCCACCTACAGGGTGAGGCACTGGCCCCAGGTGGTCTCCTAAGAGCTCTGGAGAGAAACGCTTTGGCTCTCTGTGTCAGGGTGGGCGGACAGCCACAGACTGCCTGCAGGAAATCACCCGGATGCCTTACCAGGAGCTAACTGCTGCACACGCCAATGAGGGGGCGCAACCCAGCAGAAGGAGGAGCAAACCGCCGCGGACAGCGGAAAGGTCAGCCCCAAGTGCGCGCGCGGCCTCGTTCCATTTATTTGATGTATTTATCTATTAACTGTAAGTGTGGAGATTAAAACAGAGTAGTGATTCCTAGGGATCGGCTTGTTGAGGGGCTAAGGTTCTCCACGGACAGCTGATGGAGGTGAGTTAAATCCATTGGATGCACTGGCTACACAAAACTGCCACAGGGGGGCGTGGCTGGGCGATAGCTCAGGGGCACAAAGTGCCTGCCTGGCAAGTGGAAGGTACTAAGTTCGATCCCCGGTTCTGGACAAAAAAAAAAAAAAATCAGAGATTTTTGGGGCTGGGGAGATAGCTCCATGGCACAAGTGCCTGCCTGGCAAGGGCAAGGTCATGAGTTCAAACTCTGGTCCCGCCAAAAAAAAAAAAAAAAGCCAAAACCGCCCAGGGCTCTCAGGCTGGTCACATGCATACACACACTCACGGACACTCACGGGCACACACACACACACACACACAAGAAAACACATCGTCACAGGCTTGCAGACAGCCAGAAACATCCGCATGAGGTCTGTCAGCTGTAAGGACTTGGCCTTCCTCATTTTGGAGGCAGCCTCGAGCGTGCACAGGACCCGGTGTGGGTCGTTGGGACTTCCAAGGTCTCTGTAGCTATTTCAAATCATGTGCTAAAACTGTCCAGCAAGGTTGCGACTCATATGGCTATCCTGGAAAAATGTTTTGTTTCGTTTCGCTATTTTGTTTCGGTACCAGGAATTGAACTTCGGGAAAATGTTAACTGCAGTTATAAGTTGAATTGGAACCCACAGAAATCTCTGTTTCCCAAGAACCAGAAGCACGTGGAACTTAAGTTTCCATCCATCACAATTCACACTCAAGGCCGGATCTCCACAGCCAAACCGAGAGCCCAGCACCCGGGCCCCGTGGCCCATGTTTCCGCAGCACAGATGCAGGGCCAGCCCCGCGCTCCGTGAGCACTGAGTCTGAGGCCAACGGCCTGGCCCTCGCGCTTCTCCCAGCACTCGTGCGGCCCGGATTTCCACAGAGGAACGTCAGGCCTCCCTGCATTTCCAGGAGAGGGAATGGCACATCGGCATCATGTGTGGACAGAGCGCCAAGTGAAGCCTGTGGGCTTTAGGTCCCTGAAGAAGGAAAAGACGCGTTGGGGCAGTGAGGCCCAGCCACGCCCCACCAGGAGCGAGGAGAACGGGGAGGTCTGGCTCGGCTGCCACAGCCACCGCCAGGTGCTTAGTCGCTGAGTACTGAGTCACTTACAGGCAAACACCAGAAGCAAGAGCAGAGAGCGAGGCGTCACCTGCTGGGCATTTTCCCCTCTTTTCAGACCACACCCTCCCTAGCCTTCCACATAGATTGTTCTCTTAGTCCTGACATGTGTTTACGTTTTGTCCTCTCGGCCCCCCTCCCAGATGCTTAACCCCAGGAGTCCACACTGGCCCCAGGGCCTTGGAGGCAGGAGAAAGAGGATCTGGAGAAATCACTGGGATACACAGGCGTCAAGGGCTGGCAGGGAGGGGGCAGGTAAGAGCCAGAGGCTGAGGACGGTGGTGATGAAGGCATCTCCCAGGGGCGTGATCAGCCATGAGGCACTGAAGGCTCCGGGGCCATTTCTGAAAAGTCACAGAGCTGTTCTTTGCCTACAAGGAAGCACGGATGAACGGGCAGTGTTCTTGAAGTAGTGCTTATGGAGCCCCAGATTCACTCATTGTTCCTGTCCTCCTCGGTCAGCAGGTTGGTTTTTCTCTCCAGGCTTCTACCTCATGCTCACAAGATAGCTGCAGCCTCCCTGGGCATCGCACCTTCCTGGCACAGACCTCGGAAACGGGATGAGAGGGAAAAGGATGAGGCTGAGGCTCTGCTGCTCTGCTTCTGTTGTGTTCATTAAAGGGGACGCATTTGCTCAGGAGACGCTGGAAGGTTTCTAGGCGCGTCTCGCTGGGTCCCCTGACGCAGCCACACGCCAGGGACGGGAGCAGAGGGATGGAAGGACTAAGATGGCTTCGAATCAGCCAGGATCCACACCCCAGTCTCGGGGTGAGGAAAAATGCTGCCACTTCCTCCCTGCGCAAAGCCGTGGGTGGCGTTGGCCCAGGACCCAAAGTCAGAGACGGAGCGTGGGTCACGCATGCCAGGTGGCAGCGAGAGACTTCTAGGGGTGAGCGGGGTCATCTCAGGGCTACTTAAGAGGAGCATGAGTAATGTGAAACAGTGCCCTGCACATCTTGGGGTATTCTGACACTTCACGGCGAAGCCCTGTGTTCTATGGCACCTTCGACTCATCTCCCATGGCCCAGCACGCTGGCCTCCCTCCAGAAGGACAGGGAGGCGGAGCAGGCAGAGGCTCCACCCTGGGTCGGCTCGCCCGGAGCCCATGTTCACAGTTCTCTCTGCTACCGCAAGTGACATCAGGTGTCCGTCCCCACTGCTCATGTGGCTTCCACTCGAGACAGGAACACTCAGGCAAGATATTTCAAAAGAAAAAGCACGAGACAACTACATAGAAATGATTCAGCAGACACGCTTTGGAAACCCGCAAGAGAATTGTGCGAAAGACTAAAAATGTGGAAACACCGGGTATTGAAAGAGGAAGTGTGGAACCATTTAAAACCTTCCAGACAACCCAGGACCTATGAGAGAAAACTGAAAATTGCCTCCTCGTTAACTCAGGTGAAATCAACAGACACTTCAGCTTATGTCAGCTTAATAGCCTGTGCTGATTTTGTAAGAAGCCCAAGTTTATTTTCCTCCGAAGCCCGCCTGCCGCTGCAAATCAGTCCCCAAACGGCACCTCAATTGGCGTAGATTTATACAGATCCCGGGTTGGCGCCTCATCCGCCGTGCGCTGCCCGGGCGTCTTCCGCCCAAGCGCTGCCGCGCTGGCGATTGTTCCCGAAAACAAGCTGAAGTGCGCAGTCGTGACTCAAACCACACTGATTTCCTGTCTGGAAATTTAAAATTGTAACGGCAGAGAAAGCCCTGCGCTAATACGCTTGTGTCAGTGCCCTGTGATTCATCCGCAGATGTTTGCAAAGGCGCGGCTGTAAGCGCAGGAAAGGGAGAACGTTCACTTGTGAGAAGTCGAGACAGTAAGAGGCAATAAGAGGCTTTTTTAAAGAGTCAGGCACGGGGTGGGGTGACTAAAGTAAGATGGGCTTTTCTGGGCAGGCTTAGGCCTCATGGTCACAAGATAGCTGCCACCTATCCCGGTGTCACACCCTCATCGTCCAGCCCTTAAAAACTGGAAGAGAGGATAAAGGATAGGGAGAAAGCCAGGCAGTGGGTGGAGGCTCCAGGCCTTGTTTACTCAGAATCCCAGTGGCTTTGCTCACCTTCTTGCTCTCCTCCATCTCCATGTAGAAGCCCGTGTGTCCTTTCAAGATGGTGAAAAACATCTTGGTCTTCAGAGGCTGCTGTGGCCTCAATATTTGTTTTCCTCCCAAAACTGAAGTGTTAAGACCTAGTTCCTAAGATAATGGTACTAGGAGGCCAGCCTGTGGGAGGCAGCTTAGATCTGAAGGGTGGGGCCCGCGGGCATGGGGTTAGTGCCCTGTAAGAAAGTACCTGAGAGCTTGCCCAGGCCGGAGGTGCCATCAAGGGCAGGGAGGCAGCCACGCCTGGCGGCACAGCTGCAAGGAGGGTCCTTGCCCTTGGCTGTCCAGACTGCAGAGTGGGAGTGGCCATTTCTGTTGTCCATAAGCTGCCCAGCCTCGGGGTTTTGCTAAAGCACCCTGAAGAGATTCATCGAGAAGCCCAGGGATGGCACCAGCCACGAGAGCGAGGTGGACCTGAGAGGTACACGGACGCCTCCGCGAGGCGGGTGGAGCTGGGCGTCCATGCTTGGCGGTCAGGACGGAATACAATGCAAGGATTAACCTCTTAGACCAGGCTTCATCCATGGTGGCCCTTCCGTCAGGCCCGAAGTCTACAGGGAAGGGGTGGGCTGTTTGGAAAGACGCGGGGGGGGGGGGGGGGGTCCAGAAAGCCACCCCTCAGCGAAAGCGAAGCCCAGCTTCCTGTTTCAGAGACTGTTTAGTCGGTCCTTCTGAAACAAATCTTCCCGTATGTACCAAGCAGAAACATCTCTACTCCCTCCACGCCTCACCCCGTGGGGAATGTTGAGTTCATACTGGTTAAAAAGAGTAAAGTCCGAGAGGAATGTGAGAGAGAAACATCAAGTTAATTTTGTATGTATGTATGTATGTATTTGTTACAGGGCCTCACTACACAGCTTGGACTCATAGCGATCCTCCTGTTTTCAGCCTCCCCAATGCTGGGATTACCGGCGTGCAGCACCACACCCAGACTCAGTGGGCAGCTCAGCATGCCCAGGGGTGGGCCAGGTGCCAGGGATCAAACCTGGGTCCCTGTGCTTGCCTAAGCAGGTTCTTCGTCTTCTGAGCTATCTCGCTGGCCCTAATTTCTTTACTTTTTTTTTTTTTTTTTTTTTTTGTCTTTTTGAGCCAGGGTCTCGCTATGCAGTTCAGGCTGTCCTTGAGCTCACTTTTGTAGCCCAGGCTGGTCTCGAACTCGCACCGATTCTCCTGCCTCAGCCTCCCAAGTGCTGGGATTACAGACGTGCGCCACCACGCCCGGCTCTAATTTCTTTACTTTAAAGGGGAAAAAAATGATACTACAGAATTTCAAAGCGAGATAAGAGCTTAACCATTGCTAATAGGCTGTCTGTTTTTATGTTCCAAGTGGTTGTTCAGCTTACAAGATACAGGCGTGCATCATCGACCATACGATATAAGCATAGACAGTGTTTGTCAATGAACTACAGGAAATCAGCGGTAGAACTCTCTTATCTTTCACGTGTGTATGTGTGCATTTCTCAGATGAAAAACTACAAGTGGCAAAGAAACGTTTGAAAACATGTTCAAGATCATGGGCCACTAGGAAAATGCAAATTAAAACCACACTGACCCCATCTGACCCCGGAAAGAATGGCTGTCCCCAGGAAGTCAACAGAGATCCCCCAAGTCACTGCTGCCACATTCGCATTGGAGGTAACCGAGGCAACGACGCGGACGTACACGCACCTTCACCATTCTGTGTGGCGGAGCCGCAACTGTTTGTCTTGTTCTCCCCGGCTGACAGAGACGGGGGCGGAAGGTTTGCGGCCGTTGCTGTCCCCGAAGACCCCCGCAGCCGCCCTGATCCTTTTAACGTGGACCCTTTTCTGGGTTTATTAACTATTTTCTAAATGAACTGGCGTCCTGCCGGTACTCAGCTGCAGTGCCTTTCCGATTGAAGACATCCGGGCTATTGAGGTGGGTGGAGCTCTGAACCGGAAATGATGGAAGCGTGATGTTCGTGTTGTCCTTGAGGAGAGACACAGCGAGATCGCCAGCTGCGATCCACGGCCAGCCCTGGCTGTGCTCTGTCGTGTCTCCAGCCTGTGAAGACGGGGTTTGGCATGCAGGGGAGCAAAGCTTCTCTGCTCCAGCCACTGTCCCCAGGCTCCCCGGGCCCTTCATCCTCCGGAAGAGAACTTTGTGGGCACTGGAGTGTCACACTCGCCCCCGGCCTCCACCACACCCGTGGACACCAGAGCCTGAGCTGAGCCTCTCTGTGGAGCCCAGGATTCTTGGGTTCTATACCAGAATGTAGACTCAGGCGGGGAGGCCCACCCTGCATGGTGAGTAGCCCGGCTGCGTGGCTCTACTGACCACTGACCAATGGGAAGGGTTTTGCCCTGATGGCCTCAGACCCTCTTGGGAGTAACAAACTATCGAGGTTTTGGGGGGGTTTGCAAGGAGAACAATACAACATAAGACACATTTTGTAAGATTATTTTATAATCAACCCCCCAAAGAGTCATACACAACAAGTCTAGGAAATGTGTACACAAACTAAAGACCAAATGATCCCGCTGAGGGCCTGGACCCTACTGTTCTGCACGAGCCCAGCTGAGGACCTAGAGCCCGTACCAGTGCCTCCCGTTAGTCCAGCCAGAGCCCCAGAGCCCACCACAGAGTTTCCTGCAGGCCGTCGCCACAGATTTGCACTGGGAAGGCCTGAAGGTCAGTGGTGGAGGCTAAAATGTTGGTGCCACTGGGCCCAAGGTTCTGTGCCAGCGGGCCGGGGGATCTACACTGGAGCCAGGAAGCAGCGCTCGAGGTGAGAATCACAGCTCCCTCGGAAAGTGCTTGGCCTTCCTGAGCAACAGTGAGGTCCCAAGGTCCCTGGACAACGAGGAAAGCTGAGCTCCCGTCAGGAAAGCTAGCACAACGAGCTTCCCCCAGAGGCTGAGGAGTGCGCCACCCTGGCCTCCACAGCCAGGAAGCGATGCTTCAGGTGAGGCCCAGGGCTCCCCCGAAGGGAACTGGAGCCTTCCTCAGTGACAACGAGGTCCCGAGCTCCTCTTCCCACCGGAACACCCAAGCTCACCAGGAAAGCCAGCAGCCCAAGGTCCTGCAGGAGGGCAGCCCCCGAGAACCAGCAGCCTCCAACGACTTCTCCAGACATCCGCCCTCACGGCCTCTCCCAGCTCCTCTGCAGCTCTGCCTCTCACTCTGCCGGCCCCGGCCCTCAGGCGGCCTCCCACACCCAGCACCATGCCAGTTCAACTCAGCGGGGTGTCATAAGCTGGCCACCAGCTAGCATCACCTGCCACACAAATCCTGGTGGCCTGGATCTAGAAGATATAGCCCAAGTCCCACATACTGAAGACCTGGGGTTGGGGTTTATATGCAGATTCCTCCAAGAACCCCATCACTCATGGGGTGACTCGTGGAAGGTGTTTGGATCCAGGGGGCTTGGAGATGGCTCCATCAGAGGTGGCATCCAGTAGGAAGAGGCCAGTCGCCAGGGCATGGCCCTGAAGGGCTTGGCTCTCTTTTCAGCTCTCCCTTCACTCTCTCTGCTTCCCCAGCTCCACCACCTGAGCAGCTCTCTTCTGCATGGTCCCCTGCCTTTGAGCCCAGCAACTATGGCCTGAAACACAAGCCAAAATAAACCTCCCTTCCTCTAAGCCGCGGCTGCTGGATATTATGTCCCAGTGTTAAGAAAAGTAACTAAGACACTTGGTCCCGGATGCTGCTGCTATTGGGAGGTGGTGCAGGCCTTAGGGGCGGGGCCTACTTGGGAGGAAGTGCGTCATGGGGGCGTGGCCTCACGCGGGATGGTGGGGCCACCCTGCCGCGCTGTCTCTCCCTTGCCTTGTCTCTTTGCTAGTTGCCAGGAGGGGAGCAGTGTTCTCTGTGAGCCTCCCACTGTGGGGCGGCCCAGGGACCAAGGGGCCAAGCCACCACGGACCATAAGCCAAAACAAAACTTTCCTCCTTATTAGTTGATTGTTCCGGTATTTCGTCACAGCGTTCTTCCGGTGTCTGGGGTATCACCGGCCCAGCCATCCTGCCTGTGAACCAGGAAAAGCGCATCTTCAGGGAGCACAGTACTCGGGATCCAGGCTTGCTATGTAACCTTGGAGAAGTAGCTCGGTGTCTCCACAGCTCAATGGCTTCTCCTGCACAGGGGAGACCCGGGCACACGCAGCGGATTGTCATGCACATAACCAGGCTTCCTCTCTTCTGTGACAACAAAACCTTAATTGTTCATAAGTTGGAGGCCTGGGAGAAGCGCGTGGACACGTGGCAGCTCGCCCAACAGTCAGGCAGGGACACATCTAAGGCCCCAGGCAGACAGAGGCAGAGAGGCACACCCAGGCCCCTGGGTGCATCTTGGCTGCTCTCACAGGAATGCAGGAATCGGTGGACATTGTCTCTTTCCTCTTTGGCCTGCTCTTCATCCCTGCTCTCCTATGACATCAAGCCAAAGAACAGTCCTGGGACAATGGCGATACAACAGAGAGACAGAGGTGTCATTGGCTATGCTACCTTGAAATGCTTATTTGTGGATGTCATGTTATACAGGGAAATAAACTCGTGCCCGCCCGACTCAAACACACAAGGGACATTTGCAGACCCACCTCTGGATGTGAATGGATGAGGATGCGATGCTAAGAGCTCTGGCAGTCATCTTGTGACCATGAGGGGACAAGCACCACTGAGTGTGAGGAAAAGGGTGCATAAATAAGAGAAAAACCCCAGGTCTCTGACACAGAGAAAACCCTTGAGCCAAGCCCCACGCTTCGTGTATGCAACAGCAACTCCTCTTGTTTAGAGCCTTACAGTTGGAGACTCCATCACTTGACCTTAATATGAGGTAGGATCAGGGGTGCAGAAACACCCAGTCCTGGCTGTGAAACTGTGAAGCCCATGATAACTGCAGAGAACGTTATTTAAAACGGAGTGTACACTTGCCCAAATCCCTACGTCTATAAAATCCAGAGCACGGTTTATGTCACTGAAGTATGAAATTGGTCTCAGCACCACAGCTCTGTTGCTCCTGCGCCGCCCCCAGTGCTGTTCCCCAGCTGCAGGCGTCTCTGCAGACGCCCGTGTGCTCCTGGGATACAAGCTCTCACATTAGCCAGCACCGCCGCTGTGAGCACCAGGGTGGACAGCCTTAATGAAGGAGACCACGGAGCTGCTGCAGCAGCAAGCAGGGGTGTGTGGAATTTAAACCAGAGCCCTGGGAATCAGGCGGGCTTCTCTTGGTGCCGTGAGAGGCACGGGACGCTCCCCGGCAGGAAAACTCAGGCGCGAAGCTTCCTCCTCTGGGCCTCCTCGGTGAACCCAGGGGAGGGTCAAGCCCTGGATGCAGCAGTGAACGTAAACAGTTGCCTTCCAGTTCAGAAATGTCCTGTTTTGGAACCCAGGATGATGCCAGGCGGGTCCTGCACTTTGTGGATTTGACCTCCCGTCCCAGGCTGCCTCTCTCCTGCACCCTCACAGTGTCACCATCTTGGTTTCTTTGCCTGACAAAAGTTGAGTCCCATCAAGAGTCACTCCATGGAATCCTGGGGCCGTATAACTGGAGGAGATCGGTGGCACCAGATCTTGGACCCTTGCAGTGATCAGAGTCTACATAAAGGAAAAGTGGCATGGGCCACTTCTGGTGGATCAGCTGGCAGCCACCCTTACAGTGCTCCAGATGCGTGTGTCCTCCGATAACAGGAGGCACAAGTGACGTCCTCTTCCTGCTCCCGGAGCGTGGAGCAGCAGGCCACGGCCGCAGGCCCTCTGTGGGAGGGAGCCCTGCCACTTACCTTGGAGACACTCAATGACCACAAAACAGCGTGTGCTCATTACTCACATGAAATCACAGCTAAGTTACAACTTGCTCCAAAACCTCACAAGGCAGCGTGTGATAATGAGTCTCTGGGCCCTTTGGCTTTGGGCTGGTGAGATCCTGTCAGGCCAGTGCATCCCACAGTGCTGGCGGGGTACAAATGCACCACGGCTGGGCCACGGTGAGAGTGTGGTTTAGTGGTCTGCTGGACCATCGCCGACCTCCCTCCCCACCCCAGAGTCTCTTCTCTTCCCTCTGGCAGGGGACGAAGTGACAGAGTTGGTGACTTGCACGGGAGCTTTGGAGCTCAGCAAGGCCAAGGGTTTCTCTACTCTGCACACTTAAAAGCAACGCCACCTCTTACTCTAGCCAAAGCGCTGTGGGGGTGGCATTGCAAGTGACACTGAATTGTCCTTCGTCCTTGACCCTCGGCACCACAACCTCCTTCCCTGGCACCAGTGTCCTCAGAAGTGGGCGGGCTGTGGGTGCCGCCTGCCCTGGGGCTGGGCACAGAGCTCAGCCCCAGCCTCTCATGAATTCATCGTCCACCTGCTCACCTTGGCCACCTGGCGGGGCAGGTGAGACCCCTGGCACCAGCACAGCGTCCTGCAGACAGCGGCTTCTGGGAGGGGAAAGCAGATCGCCCTGTCCTCCTTGGTCCTCCCCGGAGGCCATGACCAGGGTGATGGACTCTGAGTCAGGAGAAGATGGAGCACAGCACAGGACTGCCACAGCCTTGTGGGGGACATGGTGACAAGGTGAGGTGTGACTGTGCCTTGCCGTGACACCACATCTTGCTATCTTCCCAGTAAGGTGCATAGTGTCATGCGTCACACTGTAGCATGGGTCACACGTGACACTGTGTTGTCTCCTAAACTCAGTGGGCCACCCACCATCCCTGCGTGCAGAGCCCGGCAGAGCCGCCCACTCTGTGTCCACCGTTTAGCTCTGGACTGTCCCCCGGTTCAGTGAGGCCGTAAGCACAGTCTCCCTTCTGTCATCTCCGTGCTTCCTGCGCCACCTCATTGTCCTCTTTTATCTGATTCCTGGTGGCACCGGCCTTTGGAGTCTTGCTAAGCTCCTCTGGGGTCACTGGCTCGTGGCCTCCTCCCACCGCTGCCTTCCTGTCATCCCATTCTTGTCTTTTCTCCTCTTCCCAGATCTCCTCAGTTGCTATAAAGCAGCACAACTAGGAAAGCAGAGAAGCAAAACCAAGAACTGCCGCAGGGGGCGGGGGGGGGGGGGGGGGGGGGGGGGGGGGGGGGGGGGGGGGGGGGGGGGGGTGAGCGCAGTGGTGCGTTCACAGGCAGCGTCTTGTCACTGACAGAGAGGACGAGAGGCGTGGTTCAGACCCAGCACAGTGGTGCGCTCCTGCAACCCCAGCACTCTGTGGGGCTGAGGCAGGAGGGTGGCAGGTTCGATCCCATTTGAAAACTTAGCAACTGAGACCCTGTCTCAAAACACTAAAAATGAAAAAGGGCTGGGGGTATTGCTGAATTTGAAGACCGTGGGTTCAATCAACAATACTAGAGGGAGAATGACAGAGAGATAGACAGACAGAGATAAACAAATGGAGAGAGAGATAAGGACAGAGGGAGGCAGAGAGACTGACAGACAGACAGCACAATGCGTAGGCAAGGAGGACCATTTACCTCTTTCCCCGACAGCAGAAAGGCACCTAGCTGCCAAGCACCGCGCCCACAGGGGCCTCACCCAGCAGATGCACAGAAGCCCAAGCGCCCGGACACCTGAGCCGTTCCTGCCAAACCAGCAGTCGTCCAGCCGGTCACCCAGCCTGGCTGTTGCCAATGGCTGTGGATGAAATCTTTGCATCCCCAGATTCCAAGTTGAGCTCCCAGCACCCCTCCCACCATGTGCTGGTGTTGGACTTGAGTCTTCCTGGGGTCATGAAGCTGAGGCGAGGTTCGGAGCCGATGACCAGAAGCCAGGGAAGACGCTGTGCCCCCTGCTGTTCCACCTGCCAGCCCCGTAGAGGAGCCCAGATTCCCAAAACAGGAGAGGCAGAGGCATGTTGCGGAAGCAGCCAGTCTGCGGGGCTCTGTGGCAGCGGCTCAGGCTCAGACAGTGTTGCTGGAGGTCCCGGATTTAAGAGCAGACTCGAAGAAGTCTAAGATGGCCCCTGGAGATTTATTCCGGAAATGCAAGAATCATGCAATATGGAAAGTGCACTAGAGTAAACAGTTATACCGAAAGACCTAAGGAGAAAGACCATGTGGTTATGGCTGTAGATTCATTGCATTTGCTCAAATTCTACACATTTTTGACCCTACAAAAATATGGATCAATGCATACACCTACATCTACAGCTACATCTACCTCTATAACTGCACCTAACTGCATCCAGATAACTACCTATGTCTGGCTCCAAAGGCCAGGCTTCCCTCCAGGGAGAAATCCTCCCCACTCGCTGCTGTTCTCTGCTGTTTGATTTGAGGCTGTGGTGGAGGCCAGCACTACTTAAAAGCTAATAGGAAATGGCCATTGACACCTTCCCCACCTGCTGTTAGAGACACCAGCAAGGAAAAAGAAATCAGCCTTTACCCGCTCTTCAAGATGAATTCCAAGGACGTGAGGCATTTCCAAAGCAGTGAGCAGAAGGAAGGGAAGGAAGGAAACATTTTCACCGTCACAGCTGACCCCGGGACCCGGGGGATAAAATCCTCATTATTATTATTCTGGTTATTTAATGACAGACCCTGCATTGTGCTGGGCATTAAATGGCTCACTGTGGGAAAACGTCCCCGAACAGCGTGGCAGCGGGGCAGCAATTTACAAGGCATGCGACTGCCTGAGCTGCATGGACCCTGGTAGCACTGGAATTAAACAAAACACAAGTATATTTTTCTCTTGCCAAGTCTGCATTTTTTTAAAAGAGAAATTGGAAGAAAAAATATCCTCCAAACTAAATGTCAGGTGAAAACATTTCTCTCTCAGCACACGCTGGCCACGCTACTGCCACCAATTGTGGTACAGCAGGGAAGGGCAATGAAGACGGTGCGCACGTGGGCTCTGTCCCCATTGCCCGGGGCTTCCTGTTGTGGGTCCTTGGCAGCCCTGTGTGTCTCTTCCCACCACTGCCCGCTGGCCTTCCGCTGCCTGTCTGCGGTGCCGCCTGCCTGAGGACCAGAGATGCTGCTACTTCCCTCACTCCTACATGAGCCCAGGACAGAGGCCATGGGGTGATGTCCCTGGAAGTGTCACAAAGGCCCCCTGTGCCTGTGCCCTGTTCTACCTTGGTCAAGCAGGAACAAACCACCTGTGAACAGGGTGCAGTTCATTTTCAGGATGTGGGAGAGAGGTGGCAGGAGCACAGGGCCCCCCAAGCTGCACCCTGGACAGAGGGGTTCAGGAGAATTCTCCCAAGGGCTGTGGGCCTCTCTGTCCTGTCCTGCTGGTTCATGGCCACCCTCAGCCTCACAGGTCACTCTAGGCCCAGAGGCCCCAGGGTCCAGCTCCTGCCACTGCCCCCAGGGACTGGCCCTTTGCTCCAGCTCAGCGCCTCAGCCCCACCGAGGGTGGTTCTGCTGGGGGAAGTTGCCCCCACTCAGCCAGCTTCCTGGGCTCTGTCTCCACCACCCAGAGCTCATGCCCTGCTGTGGGAGCCTGTGTGTCCCGTCTAACACCGGGTGTCAGAAGAAAGAGACACAAACAAAGAAAAGGAAATCAACCTGGCCCCACTCCGGGCCACCTAGAGCATGTTGTCTCCCAGCAGCTGCCCCTCTGTCTCACACCTCCTGCCTCAAGTCCCTTCCCTCAGCTGAGAGGGTCCCTACAGGGCTATAGGTACGCATGGAGGGAGGACGCGGGCCCAACTTGCTGGGTAACGGGGCCTGGCTGTGCCCACACAGCCCCCACACAGACTCCGTGCTTCCCTCCTGCCCTGGCTGCCCTGGGCCCCTCTCTGTGCCCCTCAGAGCCTTCAGTGGAGGCCGGCTGGTGACGGATGGGCCCACAGGCACCATCGCTGCTCACCCTGCCCACGCTGGCCACACTTGGCTCCGGCGCCCAGGATCCGTGGCAGGCCGGAAACTGTTTCTCAAGAGACACTGAGTTCTCTACTGCACTCACACGGCCGTTCCCAGGAGACCCCTCTCTGCAGGGTCACGAGGATGTGCTGAGACATGAAGTGGGACCCTTGCAGCCTGGGCTCAGTGTGCAAGGCCCCGGCCTGGCCAAAGACATCATAGCTCATCTGGAGACATCGCAGAGCAAATGGGAAAGACAGAACCCAGGAAAAGGCGCCTAGGTCCTTCTCTGGCTTCTCCTCGGGGATGAGACACAGTGAGAGGAGGGGCACCAGCAGCGGGGGTGATGCAAGTTCCTGCAGCTTCCCTAGCAGGGACAGAGCTCTCCTGCCGCGCCTTCCCACTCCAGCACCCACTTAATCCATGATTTATGAAGGAAATTAATAGAAACCAGTCAGGCGTGGCAATGCCTGTGGCGCGTGCTCAACAACAGGTGTTCCCTGTAGTGATTATGTTCGAATAATAACAACAGCGCACGGGGCACCGGGCCATCAGTCCCGGGTCACAGAACGGAGGGCTCCACCCACAAAACTGCTGGCAGAGGAAACATGCGGAGATGCGGCGCCTACGCCCGGCCTCCCCTTCTGAGTGTTCCCATCCCTCGGTTTTCCCCCTGGACAATGGAAGACTTCTCTAGTCTGCTATCTAAGTTGCTTCCAAAAGGAATGGAGAGCAGTGGGTGTGGGGTGTGGGCCGCAGCGCCCCCTGTACACCTGCTGCGCCTCCCCCGCTGGGCTCGCTGTGGAATGGGTGTTTGCTGGAGCGTAGCTCAATGCTGGCCCAATGCAGTGTGGCAGCCCCCGCCCCAGGAGGTCGGGCCCTCTTCTCCAGCCCCCGGTGAAGTCCACATTTGTTGGCTTCTTTTGTGAGGCTCTCAAGTGCCACGCCCTTGTGTATTGCATGGCCAGAAGCCGGACGGACGCCTCAGTGTGCACTTGATCTGGCGTGGGTCGTGTGGCACACACTTCTGCATGTGTCTGGGTGGTCATGGCTGTGGGCTCTCATCTGGTGGCTTGCCCCTGCTCTGCTCCTTGCCACCATGGACTGGGCAGCTTTGCTCCACCAGCCCCTTGCACCACGACACTCCTGCCCTGGGGCCAGCTGCCTGCAGGCTGGATCTGCAAGCACGCTAACTCCCTCCCTCTCCATGTTGTAGGCATCGAATGTCGCTCCTGAGCAAAAGGACAGCTGAGCCACCACCTGCCAGACACAAGCAGCCCCTGCAGCCACGGATCCTGTCTGCGTGTCCACCCCACATGGCCCTGCCTGGTGCATCCTCGGGCAGAAGCACGGAGCCCCACACACCCTGCCACTCGGCTTCCTGAGCATCAGGAGGACTCTTGGCCCCGTAGGACAGGGCCGGCCTGCCCTCTCTAGGGCCTGTTGTCATCCTGAGTCCCAGTTTTCCTCTGCCATCCTCCTGAGGACTCAGACAGTCCAGTGGTCACTGCTGGCTTGCACATCCCGAGCCTCACACCCAGGCTTGTAACCGCCCCTTGTGGATCTGGGATAAGAGAATTCACTGAGTCAATTTGATTATTAGAAGTGGAGCAATCTGGCAGGACAGCAAAGGAAGTGAAGAGAGATTATGAAAAGGCAGCTGAAGGAAGCAGCATTGGGCATGGCCCACCAGAGATGCTGGTCCCCAGGTGTCTCGAGAGTCATCCGCACCTGCCTGTGGTCTGGCTGCACCGTGGTGCACTCCCCATGGCCGACGCTAGAGGGCGCGCACCCAGCGGAGACTCGCAGCGCTGGTCTTCATCCTCCACGAGGGGCGGGCAGAGAGTGCTCTGAATAGGGATGGATGGGCGCTCCAGCAGCCGAGGGTGCCTTAGAGGGAGGATTTCCCTAGGCACAGGTGGAGGGGCCTCACCTCTTAAAGATCCGGACCATGCCTACCACACTGGGGAGGTAGCCGTGCAAATATCCCAGAGGTCTCTGCAGAAGCGCTACTCAGGATGACCTAGAATGGGGAGTGCCCGCGCTGCACTTCTGCCCTAAGTTGCATGGCTGTGGACAAAGGAAAGCAGCTCCGCGAACCCCAGTTCCTTCCACCCCCAAAGAAGAATGATGAGCCCCGCCGCCCCAAAGCCCTAGGTTTGCGGCAGGGCTGGCAGGAGGGCGCACCTGCGGTAGCCCGGAGCACCTGCGCAGACACGTGCGGACGCCCACACACCACCCCCACGGGCGGTTTGGGCTCGCGGAGACAACGGTGCTCTCTCATTAAAGCAAATAATTGCACTGTGCAGCTAATCAGCCTGCACCTCGTTCTGTTGTTTGTTAGCAATTACATCCGGCTGTGGATCCAATTACCCAGCCTCCGAACGCCACTCTAACCCCCAGCTAGGGACAGCCCGCTTGGGCTGCTCCAACCACCGGCCCGGTGCTCACAGGCGCCTTGGGTAATCCTGAGGTTTTTCCCAGTTGGCCTCCGAGTTGTCACAAGCCGCAGCTACAGGTAGCAAGTCGACCTCATTCCGCCCGAGCTCTCACTAATCACGGAATGCCAACACACTGATGAATATTTACCCAACAGAGCTCAACAATGCGCTGATTCCTGAACCAGCCAAGAACTGCACCGCCATCTACATAGGGCGTGATATTTAAAATCTTAATTTCATTATCTTCCGGCATCTTATAATTATAACACTCAAGTATCACTCAGAATATATTTGCATGTGGAAAAAAGGCATCGTTATTGTTTCTCCATGACAGAAGTGGCTGCTGCGCATTGACTCCGCCACAACTCCAGCTGAGCGTCTCCTGATGGAGAAAAAGTCCGCGGTGCGTTGCGTTTCCTCTTGGGAGCTGGCTCCATGCGAAAGAAAGAACGCGCAGCCGGACACATGGAAGCCCCCAAGTCCCCCTGGGGATTCGCTCCGTCCGGGTGCGCAGGAAGCGGGGTGGTGCCCTTTTGTCGGTGAGCGTGGCTGCACACGTCCGCAGAGCAACCTCATCAGGCGGCTGCCGTAGCCCGCCAAGCGTTTCCAGGAGACTCCTCCCTCCATCAGGGGCGCGGCAGGACGGTCGCTCTGCACCAGCAGTTCTAGTGGGCCAGAGGACTCGAGTCAAAGATGGCAGCTGCTGTGCTCAAGGAAAGCTGTGGCAGGCAGACCCGCGTCCCCCGCGTCCTCAATGTGCAGCCTGAGCGCCATGGCTGGCATCCCTGAAGAGCCGGCAGCCCTGCCAGCGCCCCTGACTGCGTGCCCTGTGGCCGCCTCCTCGGTCAGCCGCTGTGCCCCACTGCTGTTCTTCATCTCCCCATCTCTGGAGTATCTCCTTCCCAGGGAACCTGGACCTGCTTCTCCCTTTGAGGTTCCTGCTCAAACATCAGTAGGTTGGTGACTTTGGGCGACCGTTCCCTCTCCGCACGTCTACCCCACAGGCTCCTGACGCCTCTCTCCTGACTTCTCTTCTTAGTCCCTTAGCCCTCCTGACCTAGACTGCGCGGGTCTTTTCATCTCTCTGCCCCTCAACACTACAGTCTCAGTCGCCCTCTCTCCCAATGCCCAAAACAGGGACTGGCGCGCAGTAGGTGCTCGGCCAATAGTGTTTGGAAACACGAATCCATGAACATCAAGCACACAGCTCAACCCACAAGCTGCCGGGTGGGCCTGACCTCTCTCCTCCCCCACCCCACCCCCAGCCTAGTCCCGGAGACCTGAGATTCCAAGCACCAGAAAAGTAGACGTTTCCACGTGAGCATCAGCCTGCAGGTGTGCAGCATTTAAGTGTTACGTGGGGGAACAAATGGAGTGGCTGGGCCAACTCTACCCCAGATTGTCCCTTCCCAAGTCCAGCTCAGAGCCCATCTCAGGGAGGTCTGCTGTAACAGGCCGGGTCACAGTGCAGGCACGAGAAGACAGCCCGAGCCTTGACCTTGTGCGGCGCAGGGTGCTGGCACTCAGTGCTTTTGCTGAGCGATCTCCTGAGCCGTGCGCCCCTGCTCCTCTTCCCGGGAGCCTGACCTCTTTAATGTCCGTGGTCCCATCTCAAGGGGGCAGAGGGAGGCTGGTTTACAAGTGGCAATCAAGACCGCTGAATGTTGACTGCAAATCGCTGGCACCAGACCCCATGACTGTCGGCGGTGGTGTCCGATGGACAGCAGTGTTTACTGTCACGGCCCCCTGGTGCTGAGGTCAGCATTCCGCGCATTTACTGACAACAGGGTGGTCATCTGTGGCTGGGAGTTTACCAAGCCTAGATCACAAGGCATGAACCACCACCTGTTGGCCGTTTCCATTCAGAACAGAATAGTCAGGACCTAGCTGCACCTCCAGGGCACCGCCACGGGTTGGGCTCCACAGAAGGGCTGAGGATTCAGTGTCTCAGGAGATGAAGTCCAACTACCTAAAGCAATCAATTCAGTGGTACATTAAAGGGTAAGTACTTCAGGGAAGCAGAGCAGAGCAGGAAGGCCAGAGGGCAGCGGGAGGCATGCGGTGTGGTCAGGGGAGGAGCAGGACATCCAGGAGGTGTGTAAGCAGCCAGCAGACTCCGGGCAGGAAGTGCCGAAGGCAAAAGGAAAAGGAGACGCAGAGGCCCTGAGACAGGAGAGAGGAGCGGGAGCAGCAGAGGCGGCGGCTGGAGCCAGCAGGGCGGGGAACAGCTGGGGTCAGAGCAGGTGCAGCCAGGCCATGCGGACCCGTGTGGGTCACGGTGAGCCCTCGCTTCCCGTGAGCAAGGTGGCAGTGGAGGGCCCAGGGCACATGTGCCATGACCTTGCTGTTAGTAGGCTATGTCCTTCCTGGGGCTGAGACCAGGCTGGAGGAGCAGAGAGGTCAGGAGACCCAAGGGGACGCTACTGTCGGGCACTGTGGTCAACAACCCAACGCAGTCTGCTCTTCCTGAGTGGCATGGAGGGGCCTCCTTCTTTTCAGACCACGTGACCCCAGCAGCCTCTGCTCTAGAGACCTGTCCTCCTGTCAGGTCATGCTGATGGCCTCAGTCAGTGAAGCTGGCACATGCAAGCTGGTGAGGTACAGTCAGTTACACGGCTGCCTCCATTTCCCCACTCATAAGATGGAAATATCAGTAGCCTAATGCCAGAAGGCCATTGTGAGCCTTGAGGGGCAAAATCATTGTCTGATGCCAGAGGGCCTGATCCCCACAAGGCCACGTGCATACCATCGACAGCGCCACACACTCAGCATTGACTCTGGGAAGCAGCAGCACACATCTCCGTGCCGTGGCTGCGTGCCTTTCCCTGCGTTCTCCTGACTTGGCCAGCTCCACTGCCTTCCCAACCTAGGTCAGCTGAAGACAAGACACCATGTGGGGTCTGTGGTCCCCTTGTGGGAAACACAGCAGTGTAAGTGGGGCCCCTCCTTGTGCCCCAAAGGGTTCTCTGTCATCCCCTGCCTCCTGCCACAGGTAAACAGAAATCACACAGCCAAGGCTGAAGGCAACAGAGTGGAGGTGTACACTGCCTGGTGGGGGAGAGAGGATCCAACGCTGCTCAACAGCTAGAGGCAGCCAGCACCACCATCATAGTACCACCATCGCCATCACCACCACTGCTGCCACCACCACCACCACCACCCACCATCACCATCACTGACATCACCATCATCACCACAACTACCACCACCATCAACACCATCACTTCCGCCATCACTACCATGACCATCACCATCACAACCATCACCACCACCACTACTACCACCACCATCACCACCACCACCCACCATCACCACCACCACCA
>PVKN010001327.1:0-30520 GCA_004027915.1 Capromys pilorides | reverse complement strand
CTATCACCATCAGCATCACCATCACTGACATCACCATCACCACCACCATCACCATCAACACCATCACCATCACGACCATCACCACCACCATTACCACCACCACCCCCACCACTGTCACCACCATCATCACCATCACTATCGTCATCACACCATCTCCCCATCATGCCTGGATGGAAGGGTCCAGGGAGCAGTGGAGGCAGAGATAATGGTGCACAAGGTACAATCTTTTCCACCAAGTTCATCAACAAAGGTGTCCTAAAATATTCTCCATCATCCCGAAGATGATGACCTGGTTTCCGGCACTCAGGCAAGACAGTTGCTAACCCCTCACATGTGTGTGAGCAGTTGCATGTGTCCAGGAACTGATCTTGATTAAAAACTGTGATAGCAACCCAGCTGTGCTCACTGTAGGAGAGATCCTTCTTACACAGACAATCACTCACCATAGGCAAAAAACATGTATATCACAGATAAAATATACCCAAAGCATAATCAGAGCACTGTAGTATTCACTGTAGTGTGAGCCAGTAAAATTCACTTTGTCAGGCATTCCATTTTGGAAGAGAACGTTCCATGTCATTAGTGAGACTGCATATTTCCTAAGAGTGGTTTTAACCTGATATTCTGAAGTTCTCTACTTCAAAAATTGCTTGATGAATTACATAGGTTTTGCAGATGGGGGAAAAAGATTGTTATGTTGTTCAAACTGACATCAATTTATTTATCATTTTTAGTTTATTAATTCAATGCTTCTGATTTTCTTTGTGTCTCACATTCCATCGCATGGGTGAGTTATGAGCACAGGTGGTTGGCTCAGGAGGTGCCCAGCAAGGAACCAAGAGGGACCGTCGGGGGAGATGGGTGTGGGACATTTGCATTCCATAACCCAAACTAGGACCCAAATACAGAGACTCACTGAAACAGAGGTGTTCTGCAAGCATTCCGCTGGAGATATTCCCAAGAGGCCACCTTTGAGAAGATGACATGTTTACTTCAAATTGCCCTCTTCTGTTTTTCCTTGGCCTCTCACTTGCAGAGTCACTAGACAATGCCACATAACATCTCTTCTCTCTGGCTTTTAGGAAGCTGTCCAACCCCCAGAAAGGGAAGCTGTAGTGTAAGGGTTGTGTACATGTCACTCTATTCCCCAACACATTCTGTGACATG
Source organism: Capromys pilorides (assembly GCA_004027915.1). Lineage (NCBI taxonomy): Eukaryota > Metazoa > Chordata > Mammalia > Rodentia > Capromyidae > Capromys > Capromys pilorides. Next base: position 29,353 of record PVKN010001327.1, on the reverse strand, counting down.
TGGGTTTCCTAGGGGGTGGACCAATGACATGGTGGCATGGGTTCAGGAGAGCGAGCCACATCGAGTTTGACCAGCTCCATCAAGACCTTGTAGCCTCCGCCATTTTGCTTTAGCATTTAAGCTTCAATTTTCTCAAATATAAAATGAGAAAGAAAGCATGACCAAAGGGCTGGGGAGCTAGCTCAGTGGAATAAGTGCTTGCCTGGCAAGTGCAAGGGCCTGAGTTCAATCTGCAGTTCCAAAAAAAAAAAGCATAATGTAATGTATGAGGGAGGCTTGCACCAGCCCAGTTCTGGAAGCTGTGAGTGTGACCAGTTAGTACACTAACTCTGGACTTCTCCCTTCCTTCAGATATGCAGACCAAGCTTGAACTGTCCTCACAGCATAGGACAGTTGAAGGGTGAAGCAGCCGGCTCAATCATGACCTTGATGTTGAAGGACATCTTGATGTTTCACCTTGGCCCCAATGTGCAGCGCTGATGCCATGGTTCCCAAGCACACACTCATCCCAGATGCCATTGGTGACAAAACAGACTTAACTTGATTATACAACAGATCCATGTCGAATCTCCCCATTGGCAAGACATGGCACATAGGACAACTGAATGCCAGCCAGTATCAACCACCATGCCAGATCTCATGGATTATCACCCACACCTGCAAAGCAGGGGCCATTCTCTTCTTGCACAGATGGAAAAACAGACCAAGAAAGAACTCGGGTCACTCATCTGGCACTCAGAACCAACATGTTTCTGACCTGTGGAACCTCAAAACCAGCACCCTGAGCTTTCCTCCTGGGGAAGCAGAAGATTCAGAGATTCTGGATGAATGCTCCATACAGCATCTCTGCCCACTCAGTTCCCCAAGAAAACCTCCTACCTAATTCTGCCTTTATTCATGTATTATAAGCAGCCTTTTCAAGCGCCCTCAACCCCTTCCTTCCTCTGTGGCCTCAAAGACAGTGCCGACGTCACAAGTATGAGGCCCCATGCTGAGAAGGGCACACCATTATTTTATGGCACTGTTGTCACCATCTTGAAATTCTTGATAATTTTATCATTGAACCTAAGCTCTGTAAGTGATGCCTGGCAGGGCAATGGGCCATGTATGTGCAAAGGATGTGTCTGCCTCTCCTCATCACTCCACTCACAGGTCATACGTGGGACACGCCATGGGTGCAGAATGCTGCGGTGCATGTGACACACAAGTATGCAGAGGGTCGCAAAGATAGTGCAGAGGGTCATGCATGTCTGTGACTGGGCCTGGACAACCCAGCAGGTCATGCTCACCTGCTGGTGGTTGATTGTTGGTTAATTGTGTCAACGTGAGAAGCTAAGAGCTTAGCTAAATCATCTCAGCAATTCCACATCCTAGGTTGAGGCCACACCCTAGGGTGACTCATCATTTACAGGAGAATGAGGAAGGACGGAGGGACCCATTCTTCCTTGAAGGAGCTCCAGCCTCTGCCATCAGCTTGGACATCTCCTGGCTGTAGCACAGACTCTTGGTTCCTGCTTCAATCCTTCAGCCCCCTGGTGTGGACTCATCAACCTTCCATCGCAGATCTGTCAGCATCCTGATACAGACTTGCACGGAACACTGCTGTGGGCTCCAGACCTTGAACTGAATCCTTCAGTCTCTGGTGTGCAGGCACCCTCTGCCCACTTCCTCGTCTGACTCTGTGGCTGAACACTATAAGCCAATCTTGGAATTTCCTATATATTTATACATCCTGTGCTCTATCTGTACCTCTAGCAAAACCCTGACAGATACATTGCCTCTGAGCCACAGTTTGAACTGGGAGCAGAAAGGAAACAGCAGCAGCCTAAGCAATGTGAATGCCCGGAAGACAGAAAATGGGGTCTCTTCTTCTGGTTCCTTACTCAGATCCACCAACCACCCAGGCCAAGACTGAAATGAGGGGAGTGGAGCAGACCAAAAAATCTGCCGTCACTCTTCTCCCCAGCCTCCTGCCTCATTAGCAAGCTGGGGGCACAGGGTGGGAAGGGCAGATTGCGAGAAGGAGCCCACCAAGCGCTGGAATAAAAACCGTTGAGTCCAGGGCTGTTTAGCAACACATCCACTGCTCTTTCAAGAGTGAAATGCCTATGCACTCACGAGCCATGGAAATGGGATTTTTCCCATTCTGAGGATTCTCTATAGCAGTCATTCGTGCTGATATTTGCATTTTAAACTGGCACACACAGCATAAAGAGAAACAGCACAATTCACACAGTGACTGAAAGTGTTTCGGTTGTCCTTACTAAGAACATTAAAGAGCAAATTAAAAGTAAACATGATAAGTTGAAAGATGTGCCACCAAAGAGAGGAACACACTTTTTTTTTAACTTTACAGTATTTTGTCCCATATTTTCCTGCCTTTTGAACAAGGGGCTCCACATTTTCTTTTTGTCCTAAGCCCTGCAGATTCTGTAGCTGACTCTGCCCACTCAGTGCCACCTGCATAATGGAGACCCTGTTTTAATGATGCCTCCCTGGGAGGGAAAGCTGGCAACTTATCCGTGGCTGCAACCCCCTCAACCCAATATGGGCTCAGGAGGTCCCCATTAGCAGGAGGTCAAGTGTTGCTTGTTTCAAATTAAGATGTTAGAGTGAAGAGGTGGACATGGGTGCTTTCAGGAGTGGAGTGAAAAATGAGGACATTGAGCAGGAAATTAATCATACTGCATATGAAAATAGCTGTAAGACTGGCTCACGCTTTTCCTTCCCCACAAGTAAATGCACCCCTCAAAGTCCTTTCAGTGCCTCTCTGCTGCACACAAAAACAGGACCTGCACTGTGTGCAACTAGAAATCGCTGTTGCTAATGGGAGACAACCGGGCTCAGACCAGCCTTAAGAAAATAAAGGCAACTTATTGCCCCACATAAGGAGGGCAGCTTGGCATGCTGCGGCTTCATCCAGCCCTTGGCCAGGGACCTGACACTGTCCTTCTCCTGGCGTCTGCTCTGTGGAGCCTCCTCATGATCACAAAGTGGCTGCCAGCCTCCTTGAACTTCCTCTTTTGTACCTCTGGGATCTAACTGGTAGAATATCAGTTCAGATTAGTGTGCCTCCTTCCGGCAATGGTTGTCTGAAAAGAAAGTCAATGCGGAAAACAGCACATGGGCTAGGGACGGAGAGAGAAAAATTGCAGAGTGTGGGTGAGATAGTCAGATCGAGTTCAAACCCTGACTTCACAGCCCTGACTTTACTTACAACTGAACTAAGTTTTCGGGTTTCTGCTTATTGGGTACGCTTTGGTTATTGTCAACCCAATAATTACAATTTTTAAAGACCTCTTCTGTACCAGGCACTCCCTGGTGTCTATTCTTTGGAGCCCCCAAAGTCAGAGGAAAGACATTCAGGCCCTCAAAACTAGTAATCCTATCGCACTCACACTGTGGGTGTGGCCGGGATCCGAACCCTGGCCAAGGCCACAGCTCTAACACACACGCAGTGCGTGAGGGCAGGTGCGTGCCATGTGTCTGCAGCACTACCCTTCCCTGCCCTCAACTATTTTTAATAGAAATACCATTGTGCGTGGGCAAATTCTTTTTGCTGAAGACACTGTCTTCCCACCAAGCGTGGGCAGTGGAGAGCAAGCAGAGCCGGCTGTTGGCACACTCTCTCCCCCACTGCCCATCCTTCTCCTCAGCTGCTCATCCCAGGGTCCTGTGGCCCCCGCTCCCATCCCTACCCAGGCACCTCTGAAGTCTGGGCTCCTCCGGGACCATCAGGGTCCAAAGTGCTTTGCAGAGGCACAGCACAGGCGGCAGCCAGCGCTGAGCAGCCTCTCTTCCCAGAGCTGATGTGGCTTTGACAAGAGAGACCCTTCTGTCCCAGTTCTGCCATCTGAAGGTGGGGCTAACTACCTCACACACTGAGAGACAATCTTATCCCCAAGTGACTGGGTCCCTCCTCTCTCTGCTCTTATTTGTGGGGCTTCCTTATGCGCGAGAGCTATAATGGGCTGCGATCTCATTTCCTACGCCTGTTTTAAATTCTCAGGATGCGTTTTCTGATGGCAGAGACGCCAGCTCAGTTCAGGGCATTCAGAGTGCCGAGCGCTTCCTTTATTGGGTTTTCCTTCGGTAACTGGCACATTCTAATGTTTCCCTTGCTTAACTTCACTGTGCAAATCCATTCCTGCCAAGCACGTTTGCTTAATTCCCAGGTGGTCTCCTTTGTTGGATTCTCTCTTTGTATCAAAGAACCCATTGTCACCCTCTGGGCGCTGTCTCAAAGGCCAGCAGAGTGATCTGCCATCAGCAGGTCCCCAGGGAGGCTGAGTTGACCCCAATCACAGCCTTACTCCTGCATGGGTAATATGTTTTCTACCGGGATCCCCTGCCTTCCTCTGATGCTTCTGCAGAAGCAGGCTGGCCTCCCTGGAGATGAGTGTGCTGCTCCCATTACCCTTGGGCGGCCTCTGAAGTTGTCACAGTTCATCAGAGTGACTCCAAGATAACTTGGACCACTTCAATGACAGACTCTCTGACTGCGAGCCGAGAACACTTACAGTGGAAGGCGGGGGGCTCGCTCTAGTTCTCCGAGGATGGTTTTAGCCTTGGCTAATGAGATGGACTTGCTAGGTTTTTCCTTCTCGGTTCCAGAGAAAGTGGCTGACTTCATGCAAGTGCCGAGCTCTGTGATCGCGCCAAGCTTGTCTTGGCCATCATGAACTCTTTACGACCACGCAGACTTTGGCCTCTGGAAGCTAAGTTCAGCCCGCGCTGTAGAAGCCATCACAGCGTACCTGGCACCCTCTGCCAAGGAAACCCACAACAGCCTGGGTCTCATCCCTGGGTTCCAGTGCCACACCCAGACCCTGGCCAGCCTCTGGGGGAGCAGGAAGTGTTGGGGTGGTGGTCCACACTGAGGGCACCCATGGAGCGGCCCCTCTGTGGTTGTCCTTTCTGGGGCCACAACAAGCTCCATGAAGCCCAATGCATTATTCTGCTTGCTACCCAAGTAAGAGCCCAGAAAACAAGGGATAGCAATGGGAACCAGGGGGATGGGGGGGGGGGGGCAAGCTCAGGAAGGAAGTGTTTCTCCCCGCCAAGGAACACAGATGCTGAAATACTGGAATAGCGTAAGGAGGGCATGGCCAGCCTGACTCTGGCTGTCCAACCCTAGCAGGTCCCCTCAAAGTAGGACGAGGATCCAAGTCAATCCAGGCATCTGTGCTCTGTACCTGGGTCCAGGGCATGGAGGCTGGGGCCTCAGTGGTGAAAGATGCATGTCCTTGTCACCTACTGCTGCCCTGCTTCTGCAGCCAGACTCTTCCCCTGACAGAGCAGCAGTCCATCTCTCCTATGAAGGCCTGTGGGGCCTCCCTCCCATGTCTTCCTCCCTAGCTTCATTTCATGTTGGGGTGCAGGGGTCCCAGAGTGACCAGGCACAGGACAGAAGCAGGGAGCACCTTCCCAACCATATCTGGGTTTGGTTTCCTTGGGTTGTTTTTGAAGACAATTGCTTTTCCTCATGACCTATAGGAAGTATAATTTACAGACAGCAGGTGACAGCTTTTAGGGCCAGAGCTCTGAGAAATGAAAAACAGGACGCATCGATGAACCACAGCTCCTGGCCAACGTTAGGGCATCTCCTCCACCCTGTCAATAACCAGTCAGGGCAAGCCCCAGAAAAGGGAGCCGCTCAGCAGCCTGTCGCCGTAGCCCAGCTCACCGTTGTTGAGCATCACATAAATGAAGCTTACAGTGGCTGCGCAGCTGTGTTTGCCTCTCTCCAGGCCACAGAGCTGCGCACGTCAGCAGTCCCTTCCTCTTCCTGGAAGGGCAGCGGTGGCTTGTCCACCCTCCTGCCGAGGGCTGCTCGGGCTACTTCTGTGCTGTCCAAGAAAAAGCGAGTGACTGTGAGCATTCTCGCTCCTGTCTCCTGTGAATCACGTTCTTGTTGCTCTTCGATTAAGTACCAAAGAGGGTTGCTTTCAGGGAATATGGTTTCTGTTCAGCTTAACCAAGAAGTGACAGGACCGTAATGGTATTTTACACTCCTACAGAGGTGTTTTACTGCAATGTATTAAAATTTTTGGTTCTTCCACACCTTTGCTGACATTGGGTGCTTTGTCTTTTTAATTCTACCCCTGGTAAGTGGTGTCTGATTGCATCCACTAAGGTTTAAATTTGGATTTCCTTAGTGATGCAGAGAGTAAAGTGCCTTTGCTTGGACTATGCATAGATTTTCCTCTGGAAATTTCTATTTGCATTTTCTACCCATTTTCAGTTTTGCTGTTTGTCTTTTTTGTTGTTGTTATTGAGTTCCAATGGCTCATGAATTCTAGAGATAAGCCTGGAATTAAAAATGCTTTCTCCTCCTCTCTGCAAATTACCTTTTGTTTTTGTAATTATCCCATTTGAAAATATAGGCTTCTAATGCTTATGAAGTCTGTTTTGTTCCTGCTAATTGACTTTTGTCTTGATTAAGAAATCTTTTCTTATCTCGAAATTAAAATAACAAGATTCCCTTAAGCTTTCTTCAAAAAGTTGTAAAGTTCATTTCCATTTAGGCCTCTGATTCATTGCACCTTGATTTTCCCTACAGTGTGAGGTAGGGCTTGGATTCATTTTTCTCCAGATGAATATCATCTTCTTCCAGCCTTTTTCTTCAATGGGCTCCCACTACTCCATAGAATTCTTTGAACTCTTTCATGCAATAACAAATAATTACAAAAGAGTAGCTTTAGTTGAGGAAGCCAATGAATGGGGCCTACTGGTTTATTTACAGACCTTTTCGTCAATGCAAAACAACCTTGATTGTTGTAGTTCTTCAGTCTGTCTTAAAATTAGGTGGTACACACTCCCATAGTCTATTCTTCTTTCAAAATCTCTTTGGCCATTGGGAGTACTTTGACTTGCCTACAAATTTTAGAATCACCTTTTCAATTTCCCCAGTTAAAAAGATGAAATTTTTGTTGTCTTGCTTCCCAAGATCCCATGTGGAAAACCGAACCCTTCACAATATCAAGACGAAAGTTATTCCTTACGTTCAGTTTCTTTCCATTTCACTATATCGATTATACCTTCCAGATCTTATTTATTCTTTCAGGTTCTTACACTAGGGAGATAATGCAGTATTTGTTAGTTTGTTATTCTTGTTTTGAAAATCTGCACCATATTTTACACTCTCTCTCTCTCTCTCTCTCTCTCTCTCTCTCTCTCTCTCTCTCTGCTATTTGTTTTTGCTTTTTTGTTTTTTTGGGGGATTTTTTGGTTACTCTTTAAAATAAAATAAAATAAAACTTTAAAAAGATAGAAGCTTTCAATTTAGAAATACGGTAAGAGCTGGGGATGTAGCTCAGTGAACTAAGTGCCAGCCTGGCAAGTACAGGGACCCAAGTTCAATTCTTAGTGATACATGTAGTGCCAGTCCCAGAGCCCCTGTTGCACTGTGCCAGCCAAAACTGGGCATAGTGGTGCATGTGTTTAAGCCCAGCACTGGAGAAACTGATACAAGAGGACCACTATGAGGCTGAATTGCATAGTGAGACTCTGTATACAATAAATAAATATGGTACATCTATTTTCCACTTACTGGGTTGTCTTTCATTTCTTTCAATAGTATTTTATAGTTCTCAGGGTGGAGGGCCTCAAAATACTTTCTTATATTTACTTTCAAGTATCTTTCAATGGTACCATAAGTTGTACTGACTAATTTTATGTTACAGATATTTATTTTTAGGATAGAGTAACACATTTAAGTATTATGTGTTGATCTCTAATCCAGTGACCAATCCTGCCTTCAATGCTACCATCTTTTTTTTTTTTTTTTTTTTTTTTTTTGGTATTACTGTTAAGTCTAACTTCATAATTATAGTAGGGAACAATTCCCTCCTTCTTTGACTTTTGACAACACCTCTTTAAGAATAGTATTAACCAGGACCCCCAAATTCAAAGACCCAGCCCAAAAATGGGCATCTGAGATGAATAAACACTTTTCAAATGAAAAAATACAAATGGCAAGTAAATATATGAAAAAATGTTCAATGTCATTGGTCATTCGGGAAATGCAAATTGAAACAACACTGAGATTCCATCTCACCCCAGAAAAAAATTTGGCTAACATCAAGAAGTCAGCCAATAACAAATGCTGGAGCACCTGTGAGGAAAAAGGAACCCTTCTCCACTGCTGGTGGGAGTGTAGACTGGTACAACCACTATGGAAAACTGTGGAGATTCCTTAAAGACTAGGATTGGAGATCCCGTTCAAGTCAGCTATTCCCCTCCTGTATATTTTTCCAGAACTGGAGACATAATGCCACAGTGATATATGCGCACCCAGGTTTATAGCAGTGCAATTCATCATAGCTAAATCCTGAAAACAGCCCAGATGCCCATCCACTGAGGGCTAGACAAGGATGATGTGCTATTCTTACAGAATGGAGTGTGACTCAGGTATCGAATAGGATAAATTTAAATCTTTTATAGGTAAGTGGATGAAACTGAAGACCATGCTCTTCAGTGCAACAAATCAGAGCCACATGTGCAAACATTGTATTGTCTCCTTAGTGCGAGAACCTGAAAGAGAAAATGGAATCTGAAGGGTGCAGTAGATCCTGGGAAAAGGTAATGAACTTACTCAAAGGGAAAGAGTGACTGAGTTGAAGACAAGGAGTGTGGAAAGGAGATTTACCTCTGCATGCAAGCAGGATGGTTTGGACAACCATGCTGTGGCTTTCTCCTGTCATGGCAAGGAGCAGATAAGATTTAATTTATTTTGTCTCCGTTTTGCAATTGTTTGTACTTCTTCTCTTCTTGGTTTCTTATACATTTCATTCTCTTCTCTCTCTCTTCCTCCCATTTTGCATGCATGGATCTGGTAATATGAATAACTGGCTGGAGGGCAGCACTACGAGTTGGACAACTACTGTGGAATTCATATTACTTTGTTATGTGAAATTCTGTATCACTTGTAAATTTTTTGTGTTTTAATACTACTTTGTACTCTTTTGAAAAAATTAAAAAATATATTTTAAAAGAATAGTACTAACTTTTTTTCCCTGATACAGGTCAGATACTGAGCCTGTCGCCTGCGAGGCAAGCATGCTACCACCCAGCTCTGTCCTCAGCCCTGAGAACCATCTTACTTCTTCTTGATGTGATTGACATCATTTGTATGTGAAGCCACCCAGATCTTAAATTTTCAATTTATTTGCTTCATGGAGTTGTATGCACTTATTGATTCCTCCTCTCTCAGCTTTGCTAATTTATGTTTTTCAAGGAATCTGCCCACTCTATCTAAAATGTCCATTTTACTGTCATACCATTAATCACAATATTTTCTTATTAATGTCTCTAGAGTTACAGTGATTTATTCATTTATGTGTAACTAATATTGGTAATTTGAGCATTTATTTCATTAGTCTTCCTAGAGATTTATCAATTTATTACTCTTGTCAAGAAATCAACTTTTGGGGCTGGAAAGATAGCTCAGCAGTCTAAGTGCCTGCCTGGTGAGTGCAAAGACCCTGGCTGGATCCCTGATACCACATGCCACACTGGCCCCACCCCCAGGCAGGCCACACCAGGTGTGGTGGTACACGCCTGTAATCCCAGCACTGGGGAGGCTGAGACAGGAGAATCACTGTGAGTCTGAGCTACATAGTAAGACCTTGTATCAAATAAGTAAATAATCTTAAAATCTGAAAATTATACATATATAATTTGTAAATATATATTCAAATTGGTGCTGGGATATATTAGGAGAATTAGCATAAATAATCTAATTAGTGAACAAGAAAGATTGAGAGAGCTTATGAAATCCAAAGCAAACAAAGAACACAGGGAAAAAGAATCTATCAAGATGAGCACAGCCTCAGAAACATGCAGCAGCACAGGCAGAAAAGACAAGAATGGAGCGAATTTTTAAAAAACAACTGTTGAAGACCCCCCCCCAAGTTTCATAGCAGACATGAATCTGTGCACCCCAGGGCTGCGACCCTCTCCACGTGGGCCAGGTGCAGGATTCTGCAGCCACACACAGCAGCGAAAAGAGCTGAAGGAGCACATCCTGGTGGCAAGAGAAGCCCGCCCGCCACGACGAGGGGCCACAGCCCAGGTCGCAGCTGCTCCTGCACCAGGAGTGCCGCCAGCCGGAAGGGAGCAGGGTGACATACTCAGTGATAAGTGTGTGCTATTCACCAGATGAATATCAAATAGTGGGGAGGAAAAAATCCTTCAAAAGACTCACTAAATGCAGATATTTCTGAGAGCATCCGTTGCTAGTCGACTTCCCTATAACGAGTGGTACAGGAAGCTTGTTGAGGGTGACGTGGGTGACCCTAGAGAGCAATTCCATTACACACACACATGCACACCACCTTGGTAAACGTAGCTATGCAATCACAAAGCATGGAACAATGCACATCTCATTAACTGACTTGAACAGTAATCGCATGAAACACAAATACATCTGCCTGTTGTGTGTGTAACGTATTTAATGCAGCGTGTCTGAAAGAAACAGCAAGCTCTCAACAGTGCTGGCCCATAATGCACTGCGGCACCATGCTGGGGTCTCCTTTGTGGGCAGTTCAGGCCAGATTCAAGTCCAGGCCACCGCAGGAACTCACCTGTGCTTGCCTTGTTCCTCCATGGTAGCCAGCGTCCTCGACGCGTGGCCTTCTTTAGTTTTCCCCCTGCTTGTGAGAAGGACAATTGAAGCACGGGATGCATGCGTGTATCCCAGCCCTACCCTCGGCACAGTTACTCCCTGTGCAGGGACGGAAGGGGCCGCTGCGAACACCACTCTATGCCTAGGGTCATGCAGTTGCCGCTGGTTGAAAGGAGGCTGCAGGCACTTAACTCTAGCACCCAACACGGATGTTGGCTCCTAGCTGCCACAGCTGCCGGAGACAGCCAAGCCGACACTCCCTTGGGAGGATATTTTCTAGAGCTACACCTGAACAGAGCCCATCAGCCGTTACCCACAACTCAAGCAACAGAGAGTGGCATGCTGGGAGCGGTATTCCTGGATGTGCGGAGCAGAGCAGAGCAGCGAGGACTCGATTCTGAAGACATCTCAGCCACGCCAGGGACTGGTGCAACACACCCAAGACTGCGACTCTGAGCTACAGTGGCTGGTGTCCAAGCGCGCTGTCCTGCCACTCGGATTTTATAAATAGAAATGACTTCCCCCAGCTGGCAGGGGCACAGGGGAATGAACATGTTTCTCTCATTGAAATTCCACTCTGGAAGATCTAAGGACACGTGGACCATTCTCAGCCTTCTCTGAGAACTGGGTATGACTGACTCGGCAACAGACATGCGGGCCATGCTGGCTGCCATTCCAGATCAGCAGGAGGACCTGGACTCCACTGGACACATTCCCAGAGTACCCCTGGGGGATCAAGGTGAAGACCGATGCCCTGACAATTTGGTCTTCATGCCTCAGTTGGCCACACTGTCCCCTAACCCTCAAGATCTAGGGCAGTAGCTGCCAATGCTCTGGGTGCGATGACCGTGGAGCCATCCCTGCCCTGAGCTGGGCCTGCGGGCTTCTCGGCCTCTCCCTCAGAAGGTCTATTTGTGGAAGTGACCGGTGCCTAGCACCCCCCAGTTCATTGTCTCGCTATCATAAGGAACATTTCTTCGTTTTTCAAAAGTGTTTGCACGTGTCCTTACAGATAGGTTCCATGTAACTGTGGACCATGCACAGTGTGTCACATTGGCAGCCACGGGCCACGTCATGAGTAGTTACACCGTACAACCAACAGGTATTTAACCTCTCAGTAGTATGGCAGCATGCTCTGGTTATCATGTCTGGCCTTCACCAGGGAATCAGAATCCAACCGAAATAAGGGAAGCGGATGGGGCGACACCTTCTTTTTTCCCTCCAAATTCCAAAGATTTAGTCTTGAAGCCTGGAGAAGGGGTCACCAGAGCAGGTCCCCCTGCTGAGATACGTCTAGGGCTGGATCAACAGCCGGGACCTGTGGAGACTCTGACCATGTCGTGCCTCTTCGACACACTGTAGTGAAACAGCATAGTTAGGCTGTCACTGACACAGAGCGCAGACCAGTCCTTAAGATCACAAGTCTGCCGCAGATGGGTATGATGGTGTCTCCTAGAATCTTACAGCCCTCCTGTCCCCCTTGGGTTGGACCCCTTCTTCATGAATGTCATCCTGTACTCGTGGCTCCTCCCTTTCATAGCGGTGGCAGTGGCTTGAACGCACACTGATGTGGAATGCTAACATTGAATGCTAAATTGACGTCCTTGCTACAGCCCTATGCTAAGGCTCCGATGGGGCGGGGCGGCTGCAGGAAGAGTCGCTGGCCCTGGGCTAAGTGGGATCGTCAAGGTCCCTCACCCGGAGGTCTGGCACAGCGGGTGGGCCCTGAGAGCTGCACTAGAGCAGCTGTGACGGTAGTGGGTGCCCTCGTGTGCACAGGTGCACCCGGGGAGACTAGCAGGGGCAGAGGCGAACCAGGAAACAGGATGGAGCGCAGTAAGAGATCTGTTCTCCTCCTCCTGGGTTCATGAGAATGGAACACGTCTTGAGTGGGACACACAGGACCCGCAGAGTCCATAAAGAGATTAGGGCTGCCGACAGGGGTCAGCAGCTCTGTACACAGGAATGTGTGCACGGTGTCGTGTTACTGCCTTTGGGGAGCAGGATGGCTGCAAACTCTCAGGGGTAAACAGGAAGCGCTGTGTGCCCTTCTGACTAAAGGAAGCGGAAACACGGCTACCAGGTCAGCAGTGATGTAGGAAGTGCTGCAGAGGGGAGGCAGCCCCCCACATCTAGGGCTCAGCAGCCACAGATCAAAAGTATCCGAGAAGACAGTGCTGAATGCGTAGACTCTGTGCTCGTCGTCACACACTAGGCTATGCAACGTCAGCACTCTTTCCGTGGCACTTATGGTTACGTTAGGGATCAGAAGCCATCCCAGGGTGGCCTCACGCACAGGGAGGGTCCGTGTAGTTTATCTGCAAATACTGTGCTCTTTTGTATAAGAGCCTTGATAATCCTTGAATTTCGGTAAACTTGGGGCGCTGAAAGCGAGCTCCCACGCATCCTAGAGGACGATTACGGTATTTCCAGAGGATAGAAAATCAGCGTCGCGCAGACCCAAACGCCAAGGCGGCATCTGTCTGTCTGCACGGCGCTTTATATCAGTGGACCCTGGAGGTGCATTAAAAGGTCGTCTACCTGCTCTGGCCGCATTCAGATTTCAGTCCTTAACACATAAGGCCAGTGCCTCCCCTGGACAGCTGACCAGGGGCAGCAATGAAAGCCCAAGCAATTGCGAAGACATTACACAGAACAGAAGGTTGTCCAGCGGTTGGTGGATAGCGGGGAAGATCATTTCCATAATGGACGTGCGTCTTCGTCTCCCGTCTGGCACTTGATGGCGCCCAACTGGAGCCTTGGAACAGTCCGGCAGCACAGTGGCCCAGGTGGAAACGCGTCTGTACTTCTATCTTCTTAGAAATTTCTAAAAGCAAACAACACAACCTCCCTATAACCTACTGAAATTCTACAAAGCCATAAAGGAACTAGCAGGCAACCAAAATTTCTGCTGTTTGGTTTTGCTTTTGTTTCTACGCTTCAAAATAAAATATTTTTTAAAAAAAATTTCAGTGCCTTAAAAATAAAGGAAATGCAAGTGTTGCCTTCTCCACTCGTGCACAAAAATCTAAACACAAAGCTTTATCCCATGGCAAATCTCATTTCCACGTTTCTTTTTCCCTTCCATTTCTGGCACAGGTTTTATTAAACCATGTACATACACGCTAAGCTTTGGGATAATTAGCTGGGTCCCATGGCTCGGCCCTGTATGCCAAAGCAAAAGAAGACAAGAAAGCCCTTAGTGGGATATAAGCACCCAAGCTTCTGGTGGGGCGGGGCTGCTACCGGGACAGCTGGCTGCCTCATTAGTTGATGATATTTTAAAAGTAAGAAAACCTGTTCCTCCACAGCCTGGATTTCCTCAGCCAGCCTTTGCAGACGTCTGTAGGGTTGGGAGAAAGACCAGGTGTGGTGTGGCCATTCCTATGGCATGAGGAGGTGTTGCCAAGAGATGCCCCACTGTATCCCGAAAGCATGGGCTGGCATTTGCCACGGTGCCACAGATGCCGCCGGCAGTGTTGAAAATACACTCGCATCAACAAAGAGTACACGAGGACCCGGCCGGCGCCAGCACCAATCACTTAGCAGTCCACCTTGAAATCACAGCCCTTATTGTCTAGGATTCTGTCTCTGTGTCCAGCGCTTGCCTGTCTGGGTCCGCAGCGCCCTGAATCTGTGGCCCCATGCAAAATCCCTGCCCATGTACAGACCTGGAGCCAAGCCACTGGGTTCCAGGGGCCAAAGGCTGGCACACAGCTGGTGCATGAGGAACATGCTTCAGGAGGGAGCCCCGAGAGTCTAGCAGCCACATGGCCCCACTTTCAGGACACAGTGGGCCCGTCAGGAGAACCGGCGGGGAGGTGTCAGCAGGGAAATTTCCAACACTAGGAACAGTTTTCTTCTGGGGTACATGCATTGCTATACAAGGGTGCTAAAACCTTTGACTGAAAAGAAAGGCGGATACACATGCAAACCAGTCAGACAGACGCTGGAACTAAGCTGGAAATACATGGATAAAAAACGGAAACCAAGTGAAGGATATTTAAATGTTTATTTTCATGTTAAAAACGATGAATTACCCTGTGGTTAGAATATACTTTTATGCTGGAAAATGAAGTCACTTTATTTCTGAAAGATTTCCCCAGGGGGGAAAAAGGAAAAATTCAAAAGTAATGAAGGGGAAGATCAAAGTGTTCTGACAAATTCCACCAACAATCCCAACACGAGCCGTGGACTGTCCAGAACGGAACTCCTAGTTTCACGGTGTCAGGCTCCAATGGTTTTTCCCACTATCAGTTTAGATATTTTTGAGCTGGTTGTCTGTACATTTAAAAGCTACAGTTTTGCATGCTTTTGTGTTAAAGGGTTTTTATTCCAATACAACTCTCAGAGTTTCATGTACTGCCTATATTACATACAAAAATAGCTGCTCCCCATATTTCAGCATAACTTTTCCACCACCCATTCTGTCCGTTTACAAAACAGGTGATTAGCATTACATTACATGTGTACCATGTTTATTGGAGGAAGGGTGACTGAGCTTATAAACCATCAGTGGTGTCATTTACAGAAAACAGAACAGAGAATGAGACCATTTTTCAGAGGATTTGAGAAGAATCTCCCGTGGTGTCAGGGACATTTCCAAGCTGGATGAAACCCTTGTGGCCACTGCTGCCAGTCTAAAAGTAGTTCTTCACTGTGTAACCCAATTTTTACTGTGTTTTCAACACCCCAACATTGGAGAGACCCCTTTCTTTACAAAAGAAACAAGAATGTTGATGAAAATGTACAAAGATGGGTATCTTAAAACTTAAAGTTAGCAAGGTACAAAGTGATCTACACATGTGGCCGTGGACAAAACTCAGTCCCTGCGTTCACTCCCTTCCTATTGATGACTAGAAATTCCCTGCGTAGACATTAAGGATTATCACCGTCTAGGAAGCTGGTACCCTGGCCAGTGCGCAGTTGGCAGCTCTTAGGTAGTTGATGGCTCTTTCTCTCAGCACACCAAGCGTTCTGCAGTGTGACAGATGTCGTTCTTGCCAAGACATCTTCTTTTCATGCTGTCACACAGAACCTGCACCTGTGTGGCTAAACTCCAGTCCTGGGGTGTGGCAGCTGCTGCTTGATCCTGGTGCTCTGGCCCCCAAAACAGCACAGCTAGGCTGGAGACAGTGGTCACATGCCTCCAACTGCTCCAGGTCCAATGACCAGCACCTCCCATCCCAGCCTTCCTCCACGTGCCCACAGGGTTCTTGCCTGGCACCCCCAGTATAGTGTCCTCTCTCCTTCCTCTGAACATGCAAATCTTTTGGGGAAGGAAAGAACTCAACAGCCTGTTTGGTTCTAACCAGCACAGTTGGCAACTGTGTTACACACAAAAATAGCTGCTCCCCGTATGGCAGCATCACTTTTCCACCGCCCATCCTGTCCATTTACAAAACAGGCGATCAGCATTCCATTGCATGGGGACCATGTTTATTGGCGGAAGGGTGACTGTGACACCATCACTTGGACATCTCTGCTATAAGAGCCTAGAGAATCCAGGCAAACTGCACGCTCTCTGGGAAACTGAAGTTCCAGGCTTACAACCTCATATTCTTCCATTTTTGGTTTAGATATTTTTGAGTATAGTGCTTAATAACGGTACCTGACTAGCTAAAATACACGGTGATATAAGCCATGGTTTATGACCTCAAGCGATATGTACAGAACAAAATGCATCTGTGAGACTCCTATGCTGGCTGAATAACGTCCATGCTACACCAAGAACAACAGCAGCCATCCCTGGTTCCCACTAAACCCTTAGCACTCACACACACACACACACACACACACACACACACACACGTGACTGTATGGCATGTGTGCTTACATGTGAAGGTTGTATGAGAAGACCTTCCACTTGACTTTTATTTTGAGCTGACTTGAGTCCCAACACCGACACAGATGCAGAGGCTGATTCCCTCTGGCTGAGTCCGCAGGGCACGCGAGGACATCTTCAGGACCACGGTGTGTTCCTGAACATTACCCCACATAGAAATGGTGGTTTCCTTCTAAGCTATCCCCCTGTGGGCTGGGATGTAGCCAGCTGTGAGTGTAAGACATCATGCCAGGGAGGATCCTTACACCGGGGAGCAAGCCCCACGATCTCCTTCATGTTGAAGACCCAAAGGGAGAACGGATGTGAAAGCCTCACTAGCAGAGCTGGACTTCTCTGGAGAGCAATATGACAATTCGTGCATGAACTTTTCTCCGGCCAGCCTTGAGGCCAGCTCCCCAGCAATCTCTTCCAAAGCTGCTGCCTAACTGGGGGGCCTTCCCCAGGAGGTGCCAGATCTCTGGTTGCAAAGGTCTGGGATGATATTGCCTGGATGCCCCGGCTCCATTCTCCAGTCAAGCTCAAGTTCCCAGGAACCCCACCAGCTTTGGTCCTTAAGGCCCATTTTAAGCAACTGCAAGACCAAGAGAATGCCAGCTTCCAGCCCCAGGGGGATTAGGCCCAGTCCCTTGCAGTGCCACCCTGTCTGTCTGCAAACACACAATAGAGCATGACACAGGAGGGGCTCTTTGTCGGCTACTCCATGGCTGAAAGAGGTTGACTGCCACGTTCCCACCCACGGGAGTCTAAAATAAGAGAATAAGACCAGCTCTCCTCTGAATAGCTTGGTCACCCCCCTTCTGGAACCAGAGCCCTGAGACAGGTGACCTCATGCATGTCCGTCTCACTCTGGGCCTTTAAAATTCCAATTTTCACTGATGCGAATGGCTTGGTTGACTCCTACGGGGCCAAGGCAGTTCGATCCTTTCCACCCACACAATCTTAACACGTAAAACTCACCTTTTGCCTCTTTAAAAATTGTGCTCTGCCTGAGACCATTCACGATGTTTTTTTTTCCATAACTTTTCTTTTATTTTAAGTTTATGCAGGAATCTTTTTTATCCTCTGATCACTTTGATTTTCCCACAGCTGTGGCATGTGCAGGAGGCCAGCCTCTCGGGCTGCGGAGCAGTCATTTATTTTTATGAATTCAGGGAGAACCTGCTGCTTGTCTCCTCCACCACACACCTGCAAACATTGAGTTCTGCCGGGGTCATTGTTGAGATTTGTTTTTATTGGGCGTTGTATGGATGGATTCCTATATATTGCTAACTTTAAACACCATTAAAACTTTTTTGTGTGTGTTCAGGTAAAATGAAAAGTTCAGTCTGAAGCTCTCTCCTAGGCACCTTCCTTTCTGTGTAGGATCAATGACGTGTTCAGATGTCAGCTTGGATAATATGTTGTATTGACCAAAAGGGCATGGCTATAAAGACAGCTATGTTGGGGTCTCCCTAGCCACAGAAGTGCACTCCCGGGAGCCCCCCCAGAATTTGTAACAAGCAGATGACAAGAACAAACGTTTGCGATCCACAACTTTTCTCCAAATGTTTTAAGCTTGACACATAAAACTAAAGAAACGGCCCTCCCTCGCTGGAAAGTAACATCTGAAGTAAAACCCCACCCCAGTCTTATTCAGAAAAACTGAACAGCAAAAAGAAGAAGGAATGGAGTGAGAATAAACTGCTTTGACGCTACGGGCAGCTGGACAAAGCCGATGTCCTGCAGGGGACCAGGAAGTGACAGGAGGAGGCGAGTCCAGGGGGTGGGAGGACACGAATGTCAGTCAAACAGATGTCGGGGGAAATATGCAAGTTTCTACGTTTCACAAAAAGGGGAGAAAAATCCAGAGGATAAAGGAACATGTGCGGATGCAAATGTATATAAAAAATAATAAGCAGCACTCCTAACAAGCAAGGAAGCTACATTCAGTCCTCTCTCACACGTATCTAAACTCAGGCCAAGGGCGCTAAGTGTCCGCTGTGCTTTAAAAGGTCTAAGAATAGAAAACCCACCACCCAAACCCTTCCTAATTCCACACCGCCCGGCCGTCTGCCAGGAGATGCCTAGCAACGTCTGTGGGGTCCGATTGATTACTCTTGCACCAAGCCCAGACCAGGCAGGAGACAGAGTGTCCTCTTAGAATTTCTCCCGGCTCTGTGGGTGGCTGTTTGGAGGCATTTCCTGGTTAACACCCGGCGGTCAGAGCTCCCCGGGCCCCAAAGCCTGCCTAGGTAGAGGCCCCCCGGACGTCCACTAAGGAAACTGGGTTAGGTCATCTCTATTGCTGATCAGACTCACTGCTCCACCATCCCGAAAACAGAAGGCATAAAGGTGAATACAAACATAAAAAAGGAGCTCACATCTGGTCCTGCAGTCTTTCCATATAGTCCCTAAAGTCCTGCGAGTCCCCCAGCCCCATATCCTGGCAGACCCACTTGATGTTGTCATCGCTGTCGTACAGGATGGAGTTGGTGTACGGGCCGCCGTCCTCGGGCAGGATGGTGGTGTAGGAAGTGAACTTGACTCGCTTCCGCTTCGGGCCCGAAGAACTTATAGGTTCGCTTTGCATCTCCTTCTCGTAGACATAGTCCGAGGGTCTGAGCAGCTGGCTGTGGAAAGGCTTCTGGGAACCTCCGTTCAGCAGGAAGTTCCTCTCCTCGAACTGCAGACCCCTGTCGATCACCGTGGTGCACTCCTCAGAGGGCAGCGACATGTCCACCGGGTTCTCCAAGAGCTCCACCTCGTTGCCCAGCCAGACCCAGTCGTGGGAGTGCGGGATGTTGCCTTGCTCGCTCACCGCGAACCTTTTGTGTCTGTACTTCCAAGCGAATGCCACACAGTTGATGAGGAAGACCAGGATGGCCAGGCAGAAGACACAGAGCAGGGCGTACATGCCGATCTCCAGGTCTGTGAGGCCCCTGGAGGTCATCGCAAGGTCACTAGGGTTGTTGGCTTCCGGTGACTTCCCTTGCGTGGGGAAGCTTGTGAAGGCGTCGGCACCACCACTTTTGAGCACCTTCTCATTCTTTCCCCCCACGGGAGGCTGCCGGGCTGCACTCTGGTTGGTCCTTTCCTCCTGCCCAGCGGAGGCGCCATGTTGGAACCGCTCCTGCACGGCTCGTTGCTGGTTGCCTTCCCGCTCTATGGAATTACTGAGGTGGTTTTTGTACTCTCGGTTTATGCCCTCGATGTCGTTGCTGCCTCCTGGATGCCCAGCAACACTCGGCTCAAACTTGACCTTGACGTGTCCTCTCCCCACGGCGAGGACGCTCTTCCGCTTGGTCTTCTGACAAGGCTCGCTGATGGTCATTTCCAGCTTAATCAGTGGCCCTTGTCCTTCCCCCTCTGCAGCCACCACCGGCCACTGGGACTGGAGGGTCAGCGGGACGGACACCACCATCTCATCCAGTGATGACACAGTTATGGAAAAATCCTTGGGGTCATAAATGTCTAAAGGTGTCACCGAGCCGTCACTGAACAAAAGCCAAGAACTCACTATTGCTTCCTAAGGAAAATAAACCAAAGCATAATGTTATAATCCAGGTCCTTCAAATTTACCCACAGAAATAGGGTTTCCTATATCAGTTATGTAAATGTACAGAGGAAAACAAACTATGTTTCCTAATCTCCAGGGGTTCCTGCCATCCTTGAGCTGGCATCAGTAAAGGGCTGCAGCCTAACTGGTGTGGGGAACAAATAGCAAGCTTTAACGAGTGCACTGAAGTGCAAATTAATTTATTGCATGTCGTACTGCAGAGCTTGACTTTGACCTTTCTGAAAGCACTTAGAGAAATCAGGAAATGGATCTGCATCAACCTCAGGTGTAGCTAATCGGGCCACTGCTCTGGATGACACCACTCTGCACGGTCTCTACTAGGAAGCAAAGCACTGCCATGAGAAAGTTCTCGGCCAGGGACATACCACGAGGCTGGCTGGCTGGCTGGAAGAGCTCAGGGCCCCTGTGTCTTTACAAATGATGTGTAATATTTTCAAGATGGAGGAGAGTTGTAAAGTTGACAATAATCGCAATAAACAACAGCAATCTGAGGCCTCTTAGCCATGCCTGTTCAAGGAGCTGAAGTGGAATTTCTAAGCATGAAAATCTCCTGTTTCCTTGGCAAGGGTAAACTCACGATGTTTGTCCACAGCCCAGCCGCAGGCTATGCCTACCGTATGGTGGCCCACTGGAAAGAAAACAGCAAAGGAGAATGGCCCCGAGGCTCTGCATGATTTCCTCAGACAACACAGGCAGGACTGGGAGCCAGAGGAACTCAGAGAGCCAGCAGTTCCCCAGAGTGCCTTCCTGGCCTGCTCCCTGGGCGCCGTCACTGAGGGATGTGGTCACTTCGCGGACCAGGGTACAGGGCCTGGGGCGTGCTCACCTGCCGCGGGGCTTGGAGGACGTCCTGGGCAGCCACTGTGGAGACGATGGCCCTCCTGTCTGCTCTGTGAGGCTGCAGGGAAAGGGATAGGCCGGCCACAAGCTGCACCCCCAGCTCGGCGATGGTGACCCGGTCATCCAGGACGATCACTGTCTTCTCAGCCAGGATGGAGTCCGAGAGCGGCGAGAGGACCTGGGACAAAGCGCAGACGCTCAGCCTGTGCCCCGCACCCCTGAGCTCCCGGGCTGCCAGGCCTTGGAAGGCACACGCTCCAAGACAGGTACCCAAAGAGACACCCTGCCTCCATCCCTGCGTCTACAGCATGAGAAGAAAGTGCCGACACATGCCGCGTCCTAGGGCACAGCTGGCTCTCAAATGAGTGACCATTTTGACTCGCACAGCTGTGCTCAAAGCCATCAAAAGCGCTCTTAGAAGCAGAGAGGACAGTGGCCAAGGACAGTGGGAGGAGTCAGAGGGGTGCGGAGTGTTCAAGGGACTCCAGCCCCTCTCGGATGGTGGGGGCGTGGCCTCTCCTGGCAGAGTGGCCAGAAACCACAGCAGGGAGACTGAAGACTTCAGAGGTACAAATACTGGAGAGGCCAGCTGGGCCCAGAGCCTGCCTCAGTTTGAAAGCCTATTATGTCTGCTAACTCCCAGTGAGGGGCCTCTCTGGGCAACGCCAGCAGGACCAGCACATACAGCCCCGCCAAGCCCAAGCCCTCTCCCAGCCTCCTGGCTTACACAAAAATGGCTTCATTAGTCACTGCTGCTGTAAGCTGCTATGATGATGTGTTACGCAAAAATAGAGAATAAATACAGAACATAGCACCTTTAGCCCAACCTGGCCAACACCTGAAATACGGTCAAGGAAGCAGCCACATTATAAGCTCGCATCAAGAAAACACCGCCCCATGTTCCTGCACACAGTCAGCTGGAGATCGTCTGGCTCTTACTGGGGTAGGGAGCTTGTGACTGTGGAACCTTTATTTGCAGCAAATATACGCTTTTAAAAGCTCTCTCTGTCTACTGTTGACCTACAGCTCAGGCGTCAACGTCAAGCACCACCAACACGGAAAGTAGCTACGCGGTGATGCTCCAAGGCTATGGGGAAAACTGGCTTTCAGAGATGCAGTGCTATCCTGGTGACAATGGGCTGTAACCAAGCAAAGGGACAGGGGTGCAGTGCAGGGGGTGGCAAGTTCCAGCCACCCCAGGCAACTTAGTGAGATCCCATCTCAAAAGAAAATTTCAAGGGCCGGCCAGATAGCTCATCAGACTAAAGCAATTGCTTAAACAGAACACAGCCCTGGGGTTCTATCCCCAGCATCTCATGCCAGCCCCGCCCCCAGGGAGATGGGCATGGTGGCAGGCACCTGTGATCCCAGTGCTTGGGAGGTTGAAAACGAGGATCACTACGAGTCCTGTCTACGTAGTGAGACTCTGTAGACCCTGTAGACTCTGTCCTAAATACATTTTTACAAAAAGGAAAGAAAAGAAAATTTCAGAAAGGGCTGAGGACGCCCCTCAGAGTGGAGTGCTAGCCTGGCATGTGCTCAGTCCCCGGTGAGCCAAACAGAACACATTCTAGGAAGTACAATATTACACTGAAGAAAGGATGGCGCCGTGTGTTTTCTTTAGCTTTCTCTGGTAAAAAGAGGTTCAGTAGCCCCCTCCACTCTAGGATGCCAAAAATGATATTTCCACTTAATACTCGACTGCTTCTTGTGATTTCCTGACACGTACACACCCTGGATCCGGGCACATTGACACACACTCCCATGTGGGCATGCACACTCTCGCCCGTGGGCACGTCCCTGTGTGACCCCAGATACTCGGCTACCCATCGGTACAGAGGAGCCGGGCAGAGCGGGCACAGCCGTACCTGGACAGTGGTTATTCCTGGCTCCCGGCCGGCCAGCGTCCTGCCGCCCTGTAACTCAGCGATCTTCGGCTCCTCCACCTTCATGAACTCAGTGACCAGGTCCGTGATGTCAAACTGCCAGTCGGGGCCCAGCATGTAGGTCGGCTGGCCCACATCCGGGGCCTCGGCCACAAACTGGGTGAGCACGCGCACCAGGGCGTGCTGGTACTGCAGGGAGCAGCCGCGGCCCCTCTTCTCCTCATCCTCCTCGTCCTCGCTCTCCCGGGTGGGCCTGGGGTACAGAGACCAAAGCAGAGTGAGTTTCCCGTGGCCACGGGCAGCCTGTGTGCGCCCTGCTATTGAACTTCTATGTGAGGAAAGACAGCAGAAGGAGATGGCTCTCTCTGCCCGTCGCCCGCAACTCATCCACTCAACAGACGCTGGTAGTCCCCGGGTTCTTCACGGTGGCCTCGCAGCCTAGACGCACGCACAGCATGTGCAGCTCAACCTCCCCAGAGCAAGGGGAGATTCGGGCGCTGGGCACAGAGGTGGGGTTCTGGCCTCTGAGCTCTTGCAAGCTGTTGCTGAGGAGCTCCCACCCACCTGGGAAGCAGGAGGTGGGGTGTTGGCATGCAGGGGACTGAGCCAGCCTGAGCCAGAGGGGCTGTGGGTCCAGCTTCCTCTCCTCTCCTGAGGCCCCCAAGCCAGGGGCTCCACGCTCCACAAGCGCAGTTTCCTCATACAGAGAATCTGAAACACCAGCTGCCAGGAGGGCTGCAGGGCTGGCCTGATGTCAACGGGGGCCAGCTGTCGCCCGGCCTGGCTTCATGCCTCCTCCCCCAGGGCCCCAGGGGATCCTCACATCCAGCAGGTGCTCCCTGATCCTGACTGTCCACCTGAACTCACCCTGGAAATCTTGTCACTGTCACTCCAGAACCTTCCCTGCAGGAAGAACCCATCCCGCCTCCTCTTAGACAAGGACTTGGCTCTGTGGTTGCTGCCTGGCCTGTGACATCAGGGGACGAGCACTGTGTCATAGCATGAAGAGGCAAGGAATTGTGGACCCTGAGAAAGACCCTCACAGAACACTAGAGCCTGAGGTCGGACTATGATCCCGATCTTGCCCATGTATCTACGATGTCTCCTCACACGCTCACAGACAGGGCTTTGGAGGGGTGACAGGGCTGTGGCTGTGTGGTATTTATGGGGGAATAAATGAGCCCACAAATGAGTTCATAGCTTGCTGTGATGCTGGGAGGTGGAACTGGTGGTAGGAGATGAGTCGCCGTGGGCGTGGCCTAAATGGTGGCTCCCACACCTCTTCCCTTGATCCCTCGCTGCTTCCCGCCTGCCCTGCCATGGACTATGTCTCCTCTGCCATGGCGCCCTGCCTTGGAATGAGCTGCATGTGGCCTGCGCTCCACAATCCGTGAGCCAGAATTAACTCCCCCTCTGGCTTGTGGGTGTCAGGTATTTTGTCTCAGTGATAAGAAAGTAATCAAGACAGGAACGGCAGGTGCGCGACGCCTGCCCTCCGAGTGTGCTCCTGCTGACTCCAAGGTCCACTGTGGCCGCAGTGCCCCAACTGCTGCCACCACAGGTGTGCATCGGGCTCTGTGTGCCTTCCTGAAACCTGTCTTCCTCCACATTTTCCATTCCGCCTTCCTTCTGGAGCAGAAAATTGTACAGAAATGTCTCACTGGCACTGTGACAACACAGCGTGCTGTCCAAAGGGAGGAGCAAGTGTCTCTCCGGGTAAGACGGACAGCTTCAGGCAGTGGCGGAGGGAAGGTGGGAAAATACTGCGCGGCACCCAGGAATGCCACCCTGTTTCTACTGTTCAGTCTCTCAGCCTGCATCCCAGGGACCATGCAGAAGTGTCCCCTCGACCCTTGGCTGTCTCCATCAGCTAATAAAGATGAACACACAGACAGCTGTGCCTCCTCAGGATTCAATAACATTGTCTTGTTGCCTTCATATTAATTTTAGACTAAGTTTATTTTATAATAAATGCTGCTCCCTGTGCATTTATTTGCAGTGCTGTGAAGCTCCCTTTAATTAAATGGGAAGATTGAAAGAAGAAGCCAGGCCATGGTGGCACACACCTGTAATCCCAGCATTTGGGAGGCTGAGGCAGGAGGACCGGTGCAAGTTCAAGACCAGCCTGGGCTACAAAAAGTGAGCTTAAGGCCAGCCTGAACTGCATAGCTAGACCTTGTCTCAAAAAGACCAAAAAAAAAAAAAAAAAAAAGAAAGAAAGAAAGAAAGAAAGAAGATTATAAAGCATATTTAATGTTCCATTTAAAAGTAGCCATTCAGGGAAGTTGTCTGCGCATCTGGGAAATTTTGGCACTGTACTACCAAAAACAAAACAATTATGTTAATTTAGGACAGTTACTGTCCTATATGGGTTTAACTTTTAATTTTTAAATAATTACAAATTTACTCAAACTAAAAAAAAAAAAAAAGAGGGGGAAAAGTGCAAAGAGACCCACTAGACACAACGCCAGCATCTCAGTAGCTACAGGGCTACATCAGTGCCCTGGGAAATCAGTGGTGGTGCCCAGGAGTAGCCTGGAGTTCACCAGGTTTATAAGCACTTGCATTTACACCCCTACACGCACAGCTTAGGGTGGCCCGGGACAGCGAAGCGTGCCACCTCCAACGCCCGTGTAGACCTTTTAGCTCCACTTAGGTTCCTGTGTCCTCTCTACTTTAAGAAAAATAATTAAGGATTACCAATCTGTTCTTTAAATATATATATATATATATATATATATATATATATATATATATATATATATATTATATATTATATGTGTATATATATATATATATATATATATATATATATATATATATATATATATATTGCTACAGCATCCAACTATGATTTAAGAAATTCATCGGGAAGGAGCTCACCATGAATTCAGGCCACAATTCTACCCACTTTAACACTATCTTTACCCAGCCTCTGTGTGTCTTCCCTTTCTGAAGTCCCCAGATCTTTTTCTGTTATCACTTTCTCTTTAAGAAGAGGGACCACAAGCCACCCGCTCAGGGCAGCCCTCCTGGAAATGATTCCCTGGAGTTTGTCTTCACAGGTGAGTATCTTTGTTTCCTTCCATTCTTGAAGAACCCTTCTGCTGGATCCAGAGTCGAGGCTGGCAGCTTTTTTCTCTCTGCCCTTGAGCAATGTGCTCTATTCTCTGGGCCTCGTGGGCTCAGGTGAGAAATTCACCCTCCTTCCTATCCCTACGTGCGATGGCTTGAGTCTAAAATGGTCCTCAAAAGTAAATATAAGAAAACATGCTCAGCCCCTAGTCGTTCGAGAGCGGCACAGAGAGTCCATCTCACCCTGCAAAGGACGGTGCTCGCCAGGAAGCCAGCCAATAAGGAACGCTGTGGAGCTATGGGGAAAAAGAAGTCCTGCTCCACTGTTGGTGGGAGTGCAGACCGGTGCAACTGCTGTGGTAATCAGGGTGGAGAGTCCCCAAAAATGAAAGCTAGAGGTTCCACTCAACCCTGCTCTTCCCACGCTGAGGATCACCCTAAAGTAGTTACAACATCATGGCATAATATACCACCCATGTCTACAGCAGCAGTTTATAATGACTAAATCTTAAAATCAATCCAAGTGCCCATTAATTGATGAAGGGATAAAGGAGATTTGGTATTTTCTTTAACACAACGGAATACTATTCTACTATACAGAGGGATAACCTTGAAACAATGATACCTACATGGATACGCCATGAGACCATACTCCTCAGTGAAATAAATCACACATGGGTGTTTAGATATTGCACTGTTTCTCTGGTGTGAGAACATGGAAGAGTAAATAAGGACCAAACTATACAATAGACATTGGGAAATAGAAAATATTCAAATGGTGTTGGGAGCCATGGGAGCTACAAAGCTGGTCAAATGTATGCAAGCAGGACCAGGCCTCAATGCCTGAAGAAGACAAGCTAGCTGAGGCCTCAGATAAGCACCCTGACTGGTTGATGTTGGCTGTTAGACACTAGACAACCTTGGGCCCCATGTTACTAATTTTGCAAATAAACGTCCACATTGTTGCTCACAGGGTCGTCTCACCAATCAGGCAGGCGAGTCACCACCCGACCCAGCTTTTGTGTTCTGGTCTCTCTTTTCCTCCTTCCTGCCACCATTTCTCCTGTGTAGAATGGATCACAGTGAGACCCACAGGTCCCTACCTTTATTGCCCAATCAGGATACCTGGTACAAGGTAAGCATGGGCAGTGGAAACACTTCCAAAGAGCATGCACATGGGAGGGAAGTGGATTGGTCAGAGCCAGGAGTCTTCAGCGCAGGTGTGCACAGGTGCTGGAACTCTGGGTGTAAAACCTGGGGATGGAGGCTCCATAGGGCCAAAAACAGGTTCACGAGGGCCGGAGATATAAAGGAGCATAAAGAGAGAAACAGGCTTGAGAGAAGCCAAAGAGAAAAATGTTAGATTGAGTTAAAAATGAGACAGAGTTTCAAGAGCCATACAAGTTTAGAGATGTATAGAGATGCATGTAAAAATGTTTGTTGTTTTCTTGGTTCCTATATTTGTGCTACTTTCAAAGTCCACCACAAAGGATTTAGAGTGGTGCACGGTTTTAAAATTAAGTTCCAAATGGGACAAAGAGAGTAGAGCCACGGCACAGCAGATAACAGTCTTCATGACATTGCACCTTGTAAGACCTTAAAAGAATTAAAGCAAGCTATTGTTATTGATGGAGCTACTGCTGCCTTTACCTCAAGTTTAATAGAAATGCAAGGGTGACAGACGGTGGCTCCAAATACTGGAAAGGAATAGCTAAAGCACGTTAGAAATAATCCAGATTATTTATCACGGAAAAGAAATGTCTTTGAATATCGCACAGAATAGGCAACTGGAAATGCAGTTCACAACTGAGCCCTTACAAAAGATATGCTAATGGAGAGGGTGCTTTTGCTAGCGCGAACAACCAACTGACCTTTGCATTGCAAATATATGCGCAAACTAGGATAGCTGCCATTAGGGCCTGCAGCGAACTTCATTCTAAGGGTGAGGCGTCCCTTAACTTGGCTGCCAGTAGGCTGGGCCCTGGCGAACATTTCCAAGATTTTGCTGCATGTTTATTGCAAACTAGTGAGAGGATTATAAGTGACAAAGAAGCTAGCAAATTAGTAGCCCAACAATTGGCCTTTGCAAATGCAAATAAATGGTAGAAAGAGGCTTTAGGAGCCCACAGATGGCAGGCTACACTGCCTGACGATTCAGATCTGTGCACACACGGGTCCCTCATATGGACAGGGAGCTGCCTGGGTAGCAAGCTAGTACTCAAGCTATTCATCCACAGCCTAAAAGAAAGGGGGAAGGAGAGGAAGTGCGTTCATTTCCATTGTGGGGATGGGGACATTCAGCCTAAAACTGTTCTGCCGCACCAAAGACAACACAGCCATTCTCTGACTCTTCAATAAAACCTTGCAGTCCATGTACTGGGTGTAGAGGAAGGGACCACCGAGCAAGTGACTGTGGATCTAAGGCTTATGTGAAAGGCCGGCCCTTCAGGGAAACTTCTAATGGGGCCTGCCTCGGCCCCATCAAACAATAGGGGCACTTTCCTCTCCCCTGCTATGGGGGGGGGGGCTGCACTTGGACCTCAGTTTCTCCTCCAGACTCCTGGTACCTCCTGAAATGGGGCCCCACATTATTTCTACTGGGGTCTATGGATCGATGCTTCAGGGTACAGTGAGAATCTTACTAGACCCCAACAACCTCATTTTAAAAGGTTTCCAGATTTTGGCCTTGTGTCTTCGACACTGGTTATACGGGGAATCAAAGTTATAATTCTATTCACCCAAACCATTGTTTGAACCATGCCAGACTCTTACATTGTTTAATTGATCCTTCTTTCTTTGATAAACATTTGAAAATTATTGAAAAGAAACATTGGATTAAAAAAAATAAAAATTAATTAATTAAAGGAAAAACCTTTTAAGGGCTTTCCTGATGCTGGTGTGGATGACCTCCAGGTTGGGTAGTGACCAAGGCGAAGGTCATTACTACAGGAACAGAGCTCAGCAGAAAAGCACTTTGTCCATTACAACTGACATTAAGAGAAAAGATTTTTTACATTTTCCACTTAAGGTGATTGAATTAAAAGGATGTTTCCAACCTAAAGACAAAAACAGTTCACTTTTTTTTTTGGGGGGGGGGGGAAGGGGAGGCTGGGAGATAGCTTGGCACCTGCCTAAGCACCTGCCTAAGCACCTGCCTAGTAAGCGTAAGGACCAGGGTTCAAGGCCTGGTACCACATGCCCGACCAGCATGAGCCACACAGCAAGATCCTGCACCAAACAATTAATTAGCTAATTTTTTTAAAAGTTTGCTTTAAAAAAATCATATTTCCTAAGCTTGGCAATAATAGGGATACTTTAAAAGGTTACTTAAAATTCCTTTAACTCCTAATAAGTTTGACTGCTTGTTATATGGTCCTAAGTTAATATTATTGTAAAAAGCTTTGATATTTTACAAACAATTATAGAGGTTTAGAGTACAATCTAAAAGCAGAGTGGTTTAAACAGTTGCCTTATTTTGATATCCCATTTAAATAACAAAAAGCCCAGTGATGGTCTCCAAAGGG